>JACEFZ010023466.1:1315000-1325000 GCA_014155875.1 Cepaea nemoralis
CTACGGAAGTCACGGGTGGCAAACATCGCCTGGATCTTTTCTCCGTTGCATGCCGTTGTGCTGGGGAATGAACAGGCGGACAGATTGGCTGGTTCTGCAAAACTTGGTGGAGTATTGATGCATGACACGCAGACGTGGTTGCGGCCTTGTGGGCCGTGTTGCCATCTCCCTTTGATGAAAAAGCACCAAAATCGACCCTAAAATGCAACCAAAAAATGTTAGGCGTGTATGTCATTCCCTTCAGATGGCAGTGCCACATTTTTGTAAAACAATTGGCACTCAATAGGTGATTTGGTCAATAGCGAACACTTCGCCTTTACTTTCCAGAACATTTCATGGTGCTTAGTTTCGGATGAGTCAACCCGGGAACAATAGTGGGGACTCAATTACATGATCTACGGGCTAACCATTAGCTTTAGTGCGTGCTCTCGACGGCCTGTGCACTCGGTAAGCGAAATTTAAGGGGAAACAAATACCTCTTTTTCACAGGAACATAATATTCATTTTATTGTTTGCAAGGGACATAACTCGCCAACGTTTTTTCTAAAGAAGCAATTAGCTGAATTAATTGTTAAATGTTTAATATAATGACACCGATTATTCACAGTTAACACTATAATTTGACAGTGCTAAAGTTTCAATTACTCTTTCTGCTAAAAGTGAATAAAATGTACTTGTTAAGGTAATATATACAATATTTCAATACTGCAAGCTCCGTGCACGACGTTAACGACTGTTCCCTCAATGGATACCCTGATTTCTGGTTTCTCTTCACAACGTATAAATTATTCGATTGGGAACGTTGGGCAATGAACTGAAGAAATCTCCAAGCAATGTTGCCCTGTCATCCATTTCCAATATCAGTTAACTTCCGCTTACTATGCATGGGCAGAAGCTCGAATCCATCCACCATATGCCATGCCGATAAGCGTGGGCGGTCATGTTCTGTGTTGCCATCTCTCTTTAATGAAAAAGCACCAAAATCGAGCCTAAAAAGCAACAAAATGTTTTGGAAAGCACAGAAAAAAAAAGCACGAACTGTTTTTATTACAAATGTAACAAGGTAGCACAATATAATTTATTATTATCACTTCATATTACAATGAAGTTTATTCCAGATCCGCCAAATCCCAATCAGAACTACTCTCGAGCCAAAAAAGCACTAAATTGCAATAATAGTTTTTTGGGAAATCACTAAAACAAGCACTAGTGATATTCATTCAAAATGTTATAAAGTAGCACATTATAATTTATTATTGTCACTGAATATTAGAGTGAAGTTTATTCCAGATCTGCCAAATCCAAGTCAGACAACCCCTCTTCAGTTTCTGTAGCTATTTCCTGCTGTGTTTTCTCTTGCAATGATAATGATGATGATTGAAAGAAACGTGTATATGATTCATGTGATCCAATTTTTCTTAGAATATCCTTAGGTAGTTTTTAATCATGACATCATTTGCCATATCTTTTAATTCCATATCTAATAGTCAAAACAGCTGTCAAACTCTTGATGCTCAGTTTGTTCCGCAATGTTAATTTTATAACTCCCATCCATCCATCATGTGCCATGCCGGTAAGCGTGGGCGGTCATGTTCTGCCATCTCACTCGATCACCAGAGTCGTGGATCAGTTCCGTGTTTCTGTCTCGACCATGCCACAAGGCCAAGCCATCCAGATACTTGTTTCTAGGTCTTCCCCTTGGTCTGTTCCCCTCGATCTTACCAGTTGTCACCAAGTTCTCCAAATCATTTCTTCTCATAACATGTCCAAAAAATTGTGACTGTCTACGTCTAATGTCTCTAATCAGTTTACGATCTTCATTTGTTTCTTGAAGGACTTGTTCATTGGTCTTTCTGGCTGTCCATGGTATTCTTTGCATTTTCCTCAGAAACCACATTTCTACAGCCATCAGATGTTTTTCAGCCTGGCTGCTCATTGTCCCAGCTTCACATCCATATAAAAGTACAGGTTCTATGTAGCACCTCAACACTCTTTTTCTCGTTTCAATTGACATCTTTTTATTGGTCAGTATGTTTTTCATCTTGCTAAAGGCTACTTTTGCCATGGCGATTCTTGTTCTAATCTCTTCCAGGCATCTCCCATCAGATGTTATTACTGTTCCGAGATAATTGTACCTATTCACTTGTTGAAGAATATTCCCATTTACTTGTATATTACACTGTGGTATTTCGTTCTTCCTAGTGACGACCATAATCTGTGTCTTTTTACAATTTAATTCTAACCCTTGTTGTTCACTGTGTGTAACAACCGCATGTACTAAATTTTGCAGGTCCTGTTCATTGTCTGCAATCAAGACTGTATCATCTGCATATCTAATGTTATTGATGCATCGTCCCCCAATGTTGATTCCTTCCATATCTTCAATATTTCTGAAAATATTTTCACTGTACAGGGAAAACAGATCTGGAGACATTACACATCCCTGTCTCACACCTCTCTTAATAGGCTGATATTGGCTTACTTCATTATCAACTCTTATGGCAGCTTATTGTTTCCAATATATGTTTTTTACAAGTCTAAGGTCTTTCCCATCAATTTGTAGATCTTCAAGCATCCTTATCATGTTGACATGTCTCACTTTATCAAAAGCCTTTGTGTAGTCAATAAAGCAAAGGTGTAGATCTTTGTTTACTTCTATAGAACGTTCGATTACGGTTCTCAGTATATACACAGCATTTACTGTACCCTTGCCTTCTACAAACCCACATTGTTCTTCTCCTATTTCAGGTTGTATTTTCCTCCTCACTCTTTGCATGATAATTCTTAGCAAAATCTTTGTGATGTAACTCATTATACTAATTGTTCGATGCTGATCACATTCCAAGGCTCCTGATTTCTTTGGGATTGCAATAAATACAGAATTACATAACTCATGAGGTATATTTCCAGTATCATATATTGTATTAAGCAGACTGGTAACTTTATCTATTCCATATTCTTCTAAAGCATTAATCATTTCTGTTGTGACGCTGTCTGGACCGGGGGTCTTGCCAGATTTCATATGATTAAGAGCATTCTGAACCTCCATCTTCAAAATTGTTGGCCCTTCATTATTATTCTGAACATCATACTGTTCGTCTCTGTTATCGTCATAAAGGTTTTTCACGTAATCTGACCATACATGTAAAATCTGATCTTTTTCTATTATGACTCTTCCATCTTTTGTCTTTAGGCAGCCTGCTGATGTACGTGTTCTTTGATTGGTAAGCTCCTGAATTCTTTTGTGCATTAGTTTCGCATTTTTACTGTTGTGTTGTTTTTCAATTTCTCTGCAATTTTTCTCAAGCCATGTTTCTTTTGCCTCCTTACATAAGGTTCTGACTTTTCTGTGAATTTCTTCATATTTGGCAGGATTATTTTTGTTCTGTCTTCTTGTTTCCATTAGTTGTAAAATTTCTTCAGTCATCCATGTCTTACGGCCCACTTTCTTTACTTTTGGAATAGTTTTTTCTGCTGCACAACTGATTGAATTCTTCAGCATTTCCCATTGATCATCTACATCTTGAAATAGGATCTCTAGATCAGACAATAAATCAAATTTGTTCTTTACTTCTATGTTAAAATTATCTTGTATTTCTTTGTCAGTTTTCAATTTGCACAAGTCATATTTAGGGTTTCCTGCTGTATACTTGACTTTCTTTAACTTAACCCTCAATGTGCCAGTAATTAATCTGTGATCACTGTAACAGTCTGCATTTGGAACTGTTTTTACAACTATTAACGCATTTCGAAACCTTTTGCTAATCAGGATGTAATCTATCTGGTTTTTAATCCTGCTGTCTGGACTCCTCCATGTCCATAATCTTCTAGGATGTTGTTTAAACCAGGTGTTTCCTACCACCATTTCTTGTTCTTTTGCCCATTCTACAAGTCTGTAACCTCTTTCATTTCTCTCTCCCAAACCATGGTTGCCTACACTGCATCCATCGCTTTGCTTCCCTATTTTTGCGTTGAAATCACCCATTATGATATTTATTTCTGATTTTTTACAGTTCTTCAAAGCAGATTCAATGTCATTATAAAATTCCTCTATACTTTCTTCACTGCTTTCACTTGTTGGGGCATATACTTGAATGAAATTTATTTTAAAAGGTCTTCCGTTTAATTTTACTAATATAACTCTGTCTGACACAGCCCAATATCTTTTGACAGAATTTGATGTTTGCTTATCTAATATAATGGCTACACCTCTTTGCTGTTCTTCTCCCCCAGAGTAAATAATCTTACAATCCTCTCCTGTCCTTATCCCTGCTCCTCTCCATCTCGTTTCCGATATTCCTAATATGTTAATCTTCTCTCTCTCCATTTCTTTTTTGATGTCTTCTAACTTTCCATCTGCATTCATTGTTCTAACATTCCAAGTTCCTATTTTCAATGATATTAATCTTTTGCACCTAGTAGCCTGTTGACGGTCTGGAGTCACCTGGTGCGCATGACTATCCCTACCGGGCGAGGCTGCTCCTATGGAGCACCCATTTACGCCGTTTCTCTGATTATCGATAAGTGAACACAACATGATTTTCTTGGCATCTGTAAAGAAGGTAGTTTGCCATTGTTTTCCTTCTCAGCAGTGACCATACTGGTCAGTGGCCGTAGCCATTGTCTCCTCAAAAAAGAGATCCTCTGCCTACCGTCGTGAAGGTGGAGACCATAACCTACAACTATCTGTCGGCTGCTCTCCATCTTCATCCACCACCTGCACGCATGGCTTCACGTAACCCTGATCGGGGGGCTAAACGGGTACTCCACCTTGCCCAAGGGTGTCCCGTAGGCTAGCGGAGGGAAGGAGGCGCCTTACTTCTCCTTTGATAGGGGATACCCCTACCCCGCTACCCCCGTTATAACTCCCATCTGACTGAAAATACGCTTCACGTCCGCATTAGAATGAGGTAAAATGAGCACAGTTAAAGCAAAATCTGTAAGATCTTGGAAAAGGATTTTCACCGGTGGCATCCCTGTAGGAGGCTATTTCTGCTCACAGTCCAAGTGTGTCAGAGGTCTGTGTCCACTGCATACGATGAAGTATTCTCCACTGGAAATAAATGCGGGCGAGAATAGCTATATCTTCTACAAATAATTTAGCAAGATCCAATATACAGGGCTTCATTGGCTGTAGATATTCAATTCCACTAAGATGGACTGCAACACTCGAACGTTATCCGGCAAACATAAACGCAGCTGTGTCAACAGTTCTATTCCACGAATTTCTTTCTCATCAGGAAACTTGTAGCCAGCTATTTCTTTCTCAAACTCATAACCTAGATTGGGATTAGGATCTAAATAATCTTGAATAGCATCACTTTCTGTTATGTTTTCCCCCTAGGAATAGCAATCTTTGAACTGATAGAATCAGTGAGTTGGACAAGATCGCTGAAGTAGTTTTGTTAGGATCCTGTATATCTGCTTAGAATTTCTTATTCACACTTTGAAATTCTCCGATAATATGCTTCAGAAATATGAGAAACACATAGTTTTTCATGTCGCTAAACATAGAATGTAGAAGTTCAGCTGTATAACAGCGCTAGTTGAGTCTTGCTATATCAAAATGAGTTCTGAGCTCGACCCACTGCTGCAATATTCTGACAATGGCAGATTGAATGGACACCCTTCGTTTCTGGACTTAATTGAACAGCCTTCAGCGGATGTTGTTCATCATGTATTGAAGCAAAAAGCTCCCTGAACTTTGATTGACGAAGACTTGAAGTGAGAAAACCAGTTATATGTTTCTCTAATCATGAACTCTATGTTCCTGGGCAGACAAGCAGCTGCAGCCTGTGACTACTGCCAGCTGAAGGGAATGACATACACACCTAACTAGTACCAGATGAGGAACTTCGGATTTTCATTTTGTATACACTCCATTGTTTACACCTGTCATGACAGATGCATTGTCAGTGCCGAGTGCAACTAGTCTTTGCAACTCAAGTCCATTCTTGTTTAAACAATCTTTTAACGCATTGCATATTGCCTGCGCGTTGCAGTCACTCACTTCAATTAAGTTTAAATAAGTAAACACAAACTGCTTTCTTGTCTCTGAATAGTACATAATAACTACTCCAAGTAGCTTAGTTTCAGAAATGTCATTGCTCTCGTCAATCAGTAAGCTGTATTTAATTTTTCCAGTATCAGCTATCAAGTCAGTTGTGAAATATGGTGCAAGTATATTTGAAATAACTGTTTTGCACTTAATTCTCCTAAGCTTAAAGTTCTTGCAACCTTTGCTGTCACCAAAATGTACTTTGCAGAGTTCGCTTAAATGGTCAATAACGTGCAGCGAACAATGACCAGCTATGAACAAAGACATGCATCCTTCTGTTTCTTTGACACCATCTTTCAGTTTGTCAAATGCAATTGTTGTTTGTCTTTGTGTACTGAATGGTTGTTCGGCTTTCTGATGTTTCGTTGTATTCTTGTGCCTCTCAATATCACTTAACCTGGCTGACATTAAACATTTGCAGTCTTTGCAAAATCACTAACCAGTTTTGAAATCTCGAGTCACTGAGCCACTGTTCTCTGAAATGTTGAGAGTATTTCTTGCTCATGGTGAAACAAAAATAAGCGTAAATGAAAGGATAATGTAGACACCACACAATTATGAACTCGATTACAAGCTAAAATATTGACGTTTGGACTTGTCTTACCTGCAAGATGGCGTTCGCTTTTACCTAAATCGTATTAAAGGGAGTTAAATTAGTTGAATACTGCGCGGTAACGCACTAAAACTGTTTTACTCCCTCGCTTCAGCTCAAATTCGGCTTTTTAGTGTTCCCAAAATGATTTTTAAAGTAATTTTTACCTCTCTCCCCCCCAAAAAAAGCACCAAAAAGCACCCCCCCCACCCCCCCCCCCCCAAAAAAAAATAAATAAATAAATAAATTGTGAAGCACCAAATTCGCGCAGCCGCTCCAACTGCAATATTTTGGCACCAAATGACTTGACAAAGCACCAACGTTGGTGCGAAAAGCGTCAAAATGGCAACACTGCCCTTAAGGTACGTAAAGAATAGTAACAATGTAAGAGGCGATTAAGATGGGTTGGCGTTGTACTGGCTACTCGGTCATGTAGAAAACTGACGCTGCAAAATCCAACATAAGTCTAAATATAACGAAAGAAGAATGACTCGACCAGTCAACATCAAAGGAAGCTTTCTTAGAAAAAGCATTGTGCGATGGCCACATGGCACACGGACCTGATCCACGACTCTGGTGATCGTGTGAGATGGCGAAAAATGACCGTTCACGCTTATCGGCGTGGTACATAATGATGAGGATAGCGCTATGTGCAGAAAGTTGCAAAGAGTCTGTATTTCTGAGGTTCTTCCTTTGGCCTAGGAAAATCTCAAATATCGGCAACTGTAATGTCACAGCAAAAGACGTTGTGTGAGTTTGTTGTCGGCCTATGCTTCTACGGGGGTTACATGGCAGAAAAATTAAGATATAAATAAGAGGCGTGATACTTTCGCATGGCGGAAGGAATGCCAACGAAAAAGGATGCTCGTCATTAACTTTATTTAACTCCATCTGTCCCATCCTAATGTTTCGTAAAACCAACTCAGCATCATTGTTCCCCCTTCAACCTATTCTATCCTTTTATTTTTGTTCTAATTCTGTTAGCGAGGAAAACTGATATTTCTCCTTTGTTCCACGAAAGTACATCACTATGTTAAACAAGTATTTAAATGTTTAAGCCAGATCAATGATAATAATGTTCACTTTAACTTTCACGATGAAAGGCTGGCCGAGTGGCAAGAATGCCGGATTCTCCTTCGGGAGACCCGGATTCGAATCCTCGCCTCCCCCCCCCCCCCCCCCTCTCCACCGATGTGTCTCTCCACCTTGTCGCGGTGGGGGTGAGGGGAGGGGGGCTTCCGTGTCCGAATGACGCCAAGAGCTGAGCCGACAGAAGCCCAACTATGTGTCGGACAGGACTTGGGTTAGAGGCTAGACTAAGCGAGACACAACCTGCTGCTCTGCAAATAGACTGAGGATAGCAGTCAAAAGTTCAAATCAGGCGTAAGAAGGCAGACAATTCTTGGTCCGGACACATACTCTAAGGCAGTGGTTCTCAACCGGTGGGGAATTCCCCCCCCCCCCCATCCAGGGGGGATGTTAGGGTTTCCAGGGGGGGGGGGGGAATTAAGATTATTTCAAGATCGCGTTAATACAAGAACCGATTACTTGATATTGTTTTTCCCTTCATAATGTACGGTTGTGTACGTCTCACCTCTTCTAAAATTCAATTTATAAAGTAAGTAGACCCACAAATGATATTTTATGTGTACGTCTTGACTTGTTTTAGTATGTGCTAATAAATTTAGCTTCCATTATTACGTATACTATGTAGGTACGGGGCGGGATTTTAAGGTAGGAAATACGAAAGGGGGGAATGCCGTTCAGAAAATATGGTGGTGGTGGGGGGGGGGGCAAAGGCAAATTTTTACGTAGGAAATACGAAAGGGGGGGGGGGGGGATGACGATCTGAAAATATGGTGAAGGGGCACGGGCCAAAAAAGGTTGAGAACCACTGCTCTAAGGCTCTCAGCTGAGGGATATGGCTGAACGCCTCTAAGCTATAACCCCTCGGATGTGAGAGCCGGGCCGATACTCACTTACTGCAAAAATGGAGGTGAGATGCTGAGCACGCTACATGCTTAGTTTAGATACCTGTTCGAAGGCTCTCTGCTGGGGGATATGAGGGACTCCCGGATGAGAGGGTATGGCCGTTACTCGCTCACTGATGCATATAGATAAGGTGCTGAGCCGGCAGCACGTGTAGCCCACCTATGAACGGTTACTAAAGGTGGGAAATGCGCCCCAGTCGCACGCAATGGTTAAGATGAATGTCTATATTTATACTCATAGAGTGAGCGTAGACAAAGGTGGAAGATATCTCGTTTACACGAAATGGAACGCTTGGCTAGCAAATCCATTACGTGGAAGTCCGAAGTGAAAGCTTTATGTGTGGGTGTCGCCCGCAGTCTGTCCGTCCCTGTTTTGTGCTTCAGCGACCAGTGGCAAAAGAAATGCCCATTACAAGGAAATGAGGAATTAAAGCAGCCATGAGCAGGACGTGGCTATTCCTCGGGTTAGCCAAGTCTCAGAGCAATATGTGCCGGCTCTGCAATTATGGAAGCCTCCTTTGATAGCGTGAAATGACCATGGTCTGCCCCTGCCTTGCCTTGAGGGTTGACCGTGATGTCTCTGACCGTTCTACCTTGACCAGCTGAGATGTAGGCGGCACCACAACAATAATGGTCTAACGTCCCTTGAAACCCGAAGAAGGCAAACCTCAGTAAAATATGCCCGCCGAAGACGGATGTGCCGGCCTAAGGGTGGAAAATAAAAACTACACTATGCAATTACGTTCGAGTGAAATGTCGATCGTGCCCGGAACAGCTCTGATTAAGTAGGATTCCGGATGTAACGGAACAGCTCTGACTAGCTAGTTTCCCGATTGTCCGTCGTGCTTGGAACAGCTCTGACTATCTAGTCTTCCGAATGTAACGGAACAGCTCTGACTAGTTAGTTTTCCGATTGTCCGCCGTGCTTGGAACAGCTCTGACTATCTAGTCTTCCGAATGACCTTCGTGTCTGGAACACCTCTGACTAGCTAGTTGTCCGAATGTCCGTCGTTTCCCGGAACAGCTCTAACTATTTTGTTTTCCGGGCACAGCGACTAAGCACATGTCTGAAACGATTGCTCGCTGAGTGGATACTATCTGAAATCCGACCGTCCCATTTTTGTGCGGGGAGCGGCACGTAGCGAACGAAGGTTCCAATATATTGAAGTGAGGAATTAAAGCAGTCATGAGCAGGACAGTGACGATTCCCTCAGTGAGCCCAGCAGCAGAGCGTTTGTGTCGGCTGTGCAACTACGGAAGTCGCCCTGGATGGCGGAAAATGCCATGGACTGTCTCTGCCTTCGCTTGAGGGCTGATCGTAAAGTCTTCAACCTTCTAACATGACCAGCTGGGATGTGG
>JACEFZ010023466.1:1330000-1405000 GCA_014155875.1 Cepaea nemoralis
GGATCATTGATCGTATACAGCGACTTCCCTGATCTGCCATGGGCTTATATTTAGTGGCTTTTCTTATGCAACCCCATTTAATTTGCATAACAACCTTTATGACATAACTGTGGCACTTCTCATTTTCCACCGGCCATTTTCGTTAGGTTCAAACCTATTTATTGTACTGGCACTGAATCTGTTAATACTATTTAACCTTAGCATTCCTATGCCCAGACAACGCCTGGCTTCTGGTACATAGTTTCCCGTTGATGTTGATTATGGGGCCAACAATTTCAAAGAATGGAATATTTTCCATTTCTTCACTGTAGACTGTGAAGTGTACTATTATGTTAGGTGCGTTAACTTTACAGAACGTGTCGTTCTGTCAACACCACCATTTGTTTTTATTGTTTATGATTTCTTGGCAAGTTTACGTTCAGTAGTTTGCCATTGCTTCCCTGAACGACCGGCACTCATATCCTTGCAAGGAAAGCAACACAAGTTGGTCTGCAGTCGAACTGCGGTATGCGGGATTATGAATTATGTTCGGAACCCCTTCGGCACACTTTGTAACTGAGGTTACAATGGCAAATAAAATGAGCGTCTCTTGGAAAAGAAAAGAGCGGAGTTGTGATGCTCATCCCACGTGTGTGCTGTTCCATCCATCCATCATGTGCAATGCCGATAAGCGTGGGCGGTCATGTACTGCCATTCCACTCGATCACCAGAGTCGTGGATCAGCTCTGTGTTCCTGTCTCGACAATGCTACATGGCCAAGCCATCCAGGTATTTACTTCTCGGGCTTCCCCTTGGTCTCTTCCCTTCGATCTTGCCAGTCGTCACCAAGTTCTCCAATTCATTCCTTCTCATAACATGTCCCAAAAATTTTTGACTGTTTACGTCTAATGTCTCTAATCAGTTTAAGATCTTCATTTGTTTCTTGAAGGACTTGTTCATTAGTTTTTCTGTCTGTCCATGGTATTCTTTGTATTTTCCTCAGAAACCACATTTCCACAGCCATCAGCTGTTTTTCAGCTTGGCTGCTTATTGTTGTAACGGGATACTGTGAGTTAATGATTCCCTGATAAACCAGTAAGATTAATTACAATGTAGGAGGAGGGTTAACAATCGTGCACTTCAGTCTGAGAGGAGGATAAATTAAAGATCATTGACCGACTGGTATAAAAATAGGATACAGTGTGAGGAGCCATTGTCCATCTACTTCAAAGGACAGAACGACGGGGAGACTTCGACAACGGGGAAACGAACGAAGACGGTGATTCAAGAGTTCGGACGCTTTGAAGTACTAGCGTAGGGGAACACAGGGAAACAGCGGAAGAACGAAGGACGAGACGAAGGAGAGACGAGACGGAGCGCCACTAATGAATACGTGACTTCATAGACGTTTGATGTGGGGACTTACGGCAAAATTTGATTGTGGATCAAAAGACAACGGAGGATTGGACACTCGATATAAATAGTAGAAACTGGGTTTTCTGTTTTAGTGTGTGTTCCAAAACTGGACAGAGATATCTATGAATCCTATGTGTGGAAAAGAAATTATAGTCCCGTATTGTTTAAGGCAATGGGATATTAGTGCCGATGTGCTTAATTATAACTTTCAATTCCTGGATGAGCATAGAAGATATAAGGTAATCTAATCTTAGCGTAATAGTAGCATACGGTAATAGGTGTTTATGCTTAGCGTTTAACATTGTTTTCTATTAGTGAATCGGTTAGACTGTAGTAAACTCATATGGTTTATGTCAGAGTATCTTTTCGGAAGCGTCTTAGTGCAGCCGGGAGAAATGCTCTCACATAAGACTAAAACGTAAGCAGATTTATATCACCTGGTTATCTATCACTCACAGGTTTCACTAGAAGTGCCTGATACAATCAGAGACGATAAACTCAAGGCACTTCATTTGGGGAGAGATCAACTACCTCACTAGAACAATGAATAACAAGGACAGGTTCTAATTGTGAGACTATATAACCCATAGCCCTAAATGAACTCTGAAAATAATAAAAGAATATCCAGATAACCAAAGAAAAATGGAAAAGGACGATTAATCTGATAAAAGTAAAAGAAAAATACAACTGCATACTTTTGCAAGATAGACTAATAGAAAAGAGACAATAGATAAGTCAGAACATTCATAGTCAATATAGACACCGTGGTAGACTGTGGTGATGTGGTTTCAGTGTTGGATTATTAACTTCTGGAAGCAGACTCTGGCGAAGTCATAGACTTACTGGATTATTATTATTTCACTGTGACCAGACTTTGAACAACTTCACGATACGTCCAGACTCAATCGGAAGGGAACCAACCCGGGTGAGAACTGTCCATGTCTGTGTGATGTATCTTTGACTGGCTGAATGCAGACGAGAGAAGGGATACAGAGACTAAACCTACAGCGTCCTATCTTGCACCCACAATATAAGACACTACCAAATACATATACTCAGTCCATACATACACCAGTCATAGTTTTATTAATAAATATTTTATTAATTGTTGAAGGAAACTGTTGTCGGAGTATGTGATGAAGGAATAAGAGAGAGAGAGAGAGAGAGAGAGAGAGAGAGAGAGAGAGAGAGAGAGAGAGAGAGAGAGAGAGAGAGAGAGAGAGAGAGAGAGAGAGAGAGAGATGGAATAGAAGACAGAAGGGAGGAGTGTAGACAGAAGTCTGTCAATAATCCCAAAGTATAATAAGCTAAAAGGTGTGCTTGTTGATTCCACGTTCCTCCCGGGACGACAAGTGACAATTGTCCACACTTCACATCTATACAAAAGTATGGGTTCTATGTAGCACTTCAACACTCTTTTTCTCGTTTCAATTGATATCTTGTTATTGGTCAGTATGTTTTTCCTTCGCCATGGCAATTCTTGTTCTAATCTCTTCAAGGCATCTCCCATCAGATGTTATGACTGTGCCGAGATAACTGTATCGATTCACTTGCTTAAGAATATGCCCATTTACTCGTATATCACATTGTGGTATTTCCTTCTTCCCAGTGACGACCATAATCTGTCTTCTTAATATTCAGTTCTAACCCTAGTTGTTCACTGTGTGCAACAACCGCATCTACTAAGTTTTGCAGGTCCTGTTCATTGTCTGCAATCAAGACTGTATCATCTGATTATCAATAAGACTGCAGTACATGATATTCTTGGCATCTGTAAAGAAGGTAGTTTGTCATTGCTTTCCTTCCTAGCAGTGACCGTACTGGTCGATGACCGTAGCCATTGTCTCCCAAAAAAGAGATCCTCTGCCTACCGTCGTGAAGCTGGAGACCATAACCTACAACTATCTGTTGGCTGCTCTTCAACTTCATCCACCACCTGCACCGATGGCTTAACGTAACCCTGATCAGGAGACTAAACGGGTACTCCACCTTGCCCAAGGGTGTCCCGAGGGCTAACGGAGGGAAGGAGGCACATTACCTCTCTTTTGATAGGGAATACTGTTATGTCAGCGAAAATATATACTTCCAAATGAGTAAATTGGCTGCAGTATGATATACAAATCATCATTATCATCAAGTGCTCTGCCAGCTGACATAGATCTCTCCACAGAACTCGGTCTGTGGTGTTTCATTACCTCTCTTTTGATAGGGAATACTGTTATGTCAGCGAAAATATATACTTCCAAATGAGTAAATTGGCTGCAGTATGATATACAAATCATCATTATCATCAAGTGCTCTGCCAGCTGACATAGATCTCTCCACAGAACTCGGTCTGTGGTGTTGTGGATCAACTCTGCTGATGATATTCCTCCATGCCGCCGTCTCAATCCATCCAGCATCATTTCTCTTGGTCTGCTTCTGCTTCTCTTCCCCTCGATCTTCCCAGTTGTCACGATGTTCTCCAATGTCTCTCTTCTCATCACGTGACCAAAGAAAACTGTTTGTCTCTTTCTTATTGTTGTATATAGTGTTCTAGTTTCATTGGCCTCTTTCAGGAAATCGTTCTTAATTACTTTGGCAGTCCAAGGAATTCGCAACATTCGTCTCAAAAGCCATATCACTGTTGCTTCTAAGTTCTTCTTAATTTGATCATTTACATTCCAAGATTCACTGCCATACAACAAAACTGTTTTCTAAACCACGTTTTCACTTCACATTCAGCTTCGGCGTCTCTCGCGAAATGTCTCCCGCCAAGGTGGGTTTTCAGTGGACTTAGTCCCTAGCGATTTCCCGTAAAGCGGTGCATAGCTGGATATAAAAAGTTACGAGGACGAGTTAATAAGTAAGTCACACAGTTCTGTGGGATGGCAGGTAAATGGAAACAAAGCACGCAGTTCAATGCAGCCGGTTTGCAAGGACTGATAAAACGATGGGATAAATGCATCAATGTTGGTGGATATTATGTTGAGAAATAAAAGGACAATGTATGTATAAAAATAAACTGGTTTCAAGTTGTTATCATATTTAGTTATTTTTCTACAGCCATTTGTGACTTACTTATTAACTTACCCTCGTATCAATGTACTACAAATTCCCTGTATGATGTGTTTAATCAACGTGGACTGAAAAGACAATAGAGAACTTGGCGCTGATGGGGAGTGGCGAAATTGTTGAAAACGTCTAGCGCTGGCAGTGGGACTACAATAACAGTAGAACAACCGCACTAACCAGTAGAACAACCGTTGTGATCAGTAGAACAACCGTAACGAACTATGGAACAACCGTAACGACCAGTAAACAGCCCTAACGAACAATGGTATAACCGTTACAACCAATGGAACATCCATACCGATTAACGAACAACCGCAACGAACCGTGGAACAACCGTAACGAAGAGTAGAACAACCGTAACGAACAGTGGAACAACCATAACGAAGAGTAGAACAACCGTAACGAACAATAGAACAATCGCATAAATAAACACACATTGTATTGTTTGGCGCTCACAGAAGGAGAAGAAGGAAATAGAGACTAGAGGACGCACTAGACAACATACAATTTGAAAGCTATAGTTACCGACCGGATTCGAACCTGTCACCTCCAAATGGCGGCAGGCCTCGCTGCAGGAACAAGTGTACTTCGACGCATGGTCAACTAGACACTCCAAAAAAAAAAAAAGTGTCTTCATTAGTCATGTCTATCATACACATGAACCTACAACTATGGAATACGGACAGAATTCTTATCAAACCGTTGCGATAGCACCATAGGTTTCATAATTTATATTAAACCAGCATAGGTCAAATAACAAACACACAAATACATCGGACCGTAATGCTGTGTAGAGTATTAACAAACATTTAAAGAAGAGAAATGATTGGTCGGTTCGGACACGTATAACACAGGAAATCAATCAGGGAACCCGCTGAGGCCGCTGAGACAGTTACATAAATAAACACTTATAGTATTGTTTGGCGCTCACAGAAGGAGAAGAAGGAAGTAGAGACTAGAGGACGCACTAGACAACATAAAATCTGAAAGCTATAGTTACCGACCGGGATTCGAATCTGTCACCTCCAAATGGCGGCAGTGCCTCGCTGCAGGAACAAGTGTACTTCAACGCATGACCAACTATACACTCCAAAAAAGTGTCTTCATTAGTTACCGTAACGATCAGTGGAACAACTGTAACGAACAGTAAAACAACCGTAACGAATAGTGCAACATATTCAAATAATAAAATGACCAGTGTAAGATGATCGTGTAAATCTATCCTGCTATAAGAACATCCTCTTAATTTAAATGTCTACTCTCAGCTCATCATACTAGTGAAAGAACCAACCATTGCAGTTTTCTGTCAGTCTGACCTGATTTCCTGTCAAGCAAGGACGATGACTTTATAATGGTGGGCCGCAATGGAGCGCTAGAGGAAAGAACATTAGTTTCCAAATGCAACTGCCTAAGCCAAGTCACGAAAGCCAGCGTGGCGCCAGCGACATAACACATCGCAAATGGAGGCCGCTTTACGCAGTGGAGAAAGGTGAGCAAGGGTATGATTTTTTTTTTTATTAATTCGCATATCCTTTACAGGACATCGCTGTCAACAGCAGCATCTTTCAGCTGTCTGTTGATTTCTTGGCAAGATTACGCTCAGTAGTTTTCCATTGCTTTCTGAGCGGCCGGCTCAGTTATCCCGCAAGTCACCAGCGGGGGTAGAACCGCTCCCAGTTCTCGCCTGCTGCGAGACTCTGCGTGATAAACGGGATTACGGAGAAAATGTTGTAACCTCTCGACCAGAGAGACCGGCAAGGGTATGATGGTCCAGGGAATAGTACACTGCCAACCATCGAGGAATAGAGCTGGCTTTCTCTCGGTACATGCGGACGTGTAGCGACTAGGTATAAACGGGGCGCAAAGACACTAGCAAGCGAAAAGTGGTCATCGTACTTAAGCATGTCGAGGCTCTGGGGGTTGCGGTAGAGGCCAGGTGGTCGAAGAAAGAAGCTGGCTTTCGCCAAATTCAGCTCGAAAGATGCTGTTGGTATAAGATACAGTACAGCTTACTAGGGTTATGATACTTAACCTCCAGAAGACAGGGTGGCCGGGGAAGCGGCGCACATAACAACATCCTTGTGGGGCGATATATTGGCGCAAATAATCGTTGTAGCTGGATTTGAAGATACAGAAACAAAGGGGCGATGATGGTTGGATGTGATGACCCAAGTGGGGCAGCCCCTGTTGTGTCAAGATAAAAAAGAGGCTGGGAGGTTTGTGGAAAGGGGAATCAGCTCTGACGACCAGATGGCTCTTGTTGTGCCTGCTACATCGCCTAGTATATGCTACTGCCCAGGGAGGGAGTATACTTGATTGAGATAAGAAGACGCAATCACGAGGCAATATAGTTGAAATAATTAGTAGCAACATAATTTAAAAGCAAACACTTGGATGGACTCTATCTAGTATGTCTGACACACATACATGCTGAAGTCTGACAAACAGATCTCTGAGGTGCATCACTAGGTGTGTCACACTCCCCTCGAAAGAAGAACGCAGAAGAAGAGGGGGGGGGGGGGAGAATATGTCCTTCCCACTGGACATCAGATTAAAAACATCTTAAACGCTGTGATGAACAATAATTTACATACAGGGTGTATTTGTAATAACTGTGCAGTGTTTGAAAACATTGCCGGTCCAAGTTTTGTATTTACCTGTTGTGTTGCACGAACTTTTACAGAGAATGAATATAAAACTTGGACCTGCATATTTAATGCAGTATGCAATATATACTGCACATTCATTAAAAATACACCATATATAGTTGTGAACCATGGACATAGGTACGCAAAAAGTCACATGCATGTGGTTGCGCGTGAACAATTTAACATACAAAGGACAGGTAAACACAAGCAGTAAAGATGTTCTAAAACTATACATGACAAAAAGAAAACCCATTTCATGCATCAACTAGCTGTTGTCAATATCTCTCGACCTCGTCACCCCCCCCCCCCCCCCCCCCCCAACCCATAGAAGGAGAAGAATTGTTCTTTGTTTATTCAAGAGTCAAGAGTTGAACGTTAATGAAATCATTTGTTTACACCCCCTCTGCCGTGTGACCACCGTGACGAGGTAGAGGGGATTGCGTGTTCCAATGACCCCAAAAGCTATGCCGGCGGTAGCACAGCTACTGGTAGGGTCACCACTGTCGGACAGGTAAAGGGAGAGGAACCAGACCAAGAGACACACAAACCTGCTGCCATGTAGGTAGACTGGGTACAGTCAAAGGCTATGGAAAGCACATCCGAAAAATCCTTGTCGAAATGGGATGTACTGAGCCACAGGCTTGACAAAGCAGTGCAACGTAACTTAATCAATTCATAATGCCACAGATGAAAATTAATCAGTATGGTCATCATCATCATGTGCCATGCCGGTAAGCGTGGACGGTCATATTCTGCCATCTCACTCGATCACCAGAGTCGTGGATCAGTTCCGTGTTAGTATGGTACTAATCATGAAAAAGCATGCTAGTACAACATGGGGAGCAGATGAGAAAGTTCTCAAGAAGTTATACATTGGACGGGTGAGGCCAGTACTGGAATATGGTATCGCAGCTTGGGCAATAGCAGCTAAGTCCAAAATCAATGAACGTGGATCATAACTGGAAGCCTGAAGACAACGCTCTTAATGGAGGAAAATAAAGAGACGCAAATAGCTATATTCACAGATGCAAAGTTAGCTGTCGCAATGCTGAAGAGCAATAACAGCACAGAACTAGCAGACCTAAGAGCAGCACTCCATGGACTATGTCAGAAATCCAAAGAAGTTATAATACTGTGGATCCCACCACATTGCAGTATACCTGGAAATGAAGAGGCTGACAGACTAGCTAAAGAGGATGGACAACTACCACAGCCTGACAGACATAACCTATAATGAGGCAAAGAGGTTTATAAAAACACTTATAAAACCAAATGGGAATCAGAGCATCCAAGCCGCCAGAAAGATGATGGAATATTGCTTGGATAGCAAATCCAAAACATGGAAAGTCCTAATCGAAAGCTTACTGCGTGGATGCCACCTGCAGACTGCATTCTTCTGGTTTCCGGTGGAACAGCCTGTGGTGACTGGAAGGCCCAAAATACGGAAGTGAGACTAAGCAGCCATGTGCAGGACGTGACGATTCCTTGGGTGAGCCCAGTACCAGAGCGCTATGTGTCGGTCCTGCAATTATGGAAGCCTCCTTGGATGGCGGGGAATGCCCATGGTCTGCCCCTGACTTCCCTTGAGGGCTAACCAGGATCTCTTAGGTTGTTCTAAATGGGTCAGCTGAGATGGGGGATAACACCACAACAGTGGGAGTCAAACGTCCTAAGAAATCCCCGGGAAGGTTAACCCGGTCAACAAATGCCCGCATAAGTTGGATGTGTCGGCCTAACGGCGAAAGAACGCAGCTCTACTGTAAACAGGCACAACGCAATCACGCCCGAAAAAGCTCTCCGGATGAACGCAGAAGAAGAAGGAGATTTGTTTACACAATGTCTATGGACATGAATGTATTCAGACAGTACTGTCATAGATGGAAGAAGTGCTCATTTATTGGACATGTTACGAGGAGAAATACATTGGGGAACTTGGTGACAACTGGCAAGATCGAGGGGGAAGAGAACAAAGGAGAATGTAGAGAATTAAATGCCCGAGTGGCTTGGTCCACGTGGCATGGTCGAAACAGGAACACTGAGCTGATCCATGACTCTGGTGATCGCGTGAGATGGCGAAACATAACTGTCCACGCTTATCGGCATGGCACATGATGATTAATGACAACTCTATCCATATTCTCCCTATATTATTCAGCTCTATCTGTATCCTCTTTTCTCAGGTGTTTTTAGCACTTCCACTGTTTTCGTTCTCCTGTTGGTTTTCCAATTATTCTGTCCTCAGTTTTTCTAACTGTGGGCCATAATCACTGATCTATCCATTGGTGTCGCATCAAACAGACGGTGCTCTCAACGCCTCATTTTCTTTGCGTTCCAGCTTCTCCAACTGACTGTGCAATATTATCAGCAAACCCAGACCACACAAAAGTTAAATCATAATTAATTATTGGCAGAGAAGTAAATACTGTATTTGGAAGACTGGGTCACGTGGCATGGTCGAGGCAATGAACACAGAGCCTGATCCACGACTCTGGTGATCGAGTGAGATGGACGAAACATGGCCGCCCACTGCCTAACGGCATCGCACATGATGATGATGATACAAAAATCAAGTTCCAGTCCGCTGCTGCCATCTGTTTCTGGGTACTGGGTCTCTTCCTGACCTTTGACACAGCCTCTACCACATGGACCCTGGAATTGAAACTTCCGCCAAATGTTATTCCGAGGTATTCGATTGTGTTCTTTCTCTTGATAATCCCGCATTTACTGTGATGTCCAAACGCCTTTCCTAATAATTCTATTATTTAAATAAAGACGATCATAAACAATATATTGCACGATGTCTTGCCTGACAAATGTTGCTGCATCTCATCGGGTGCATACTGCTGAGTGATACGTCATATGCAGCGAATAAACAAATAATACTTTGGCTGAAATACTAAGTCCATAGTCGCAGATATTGTTCGAATGTGGAGACCGTTATCCCTACGGAAGTATACTGTTTAACAGTAAGTTCGTCTGTTTGCATAGCAACTGCTAGAATAGCTTTATCGATAATGTTTCGATATATTTGCGCAATGGATTATTGTTTGAATACAGTAGATGCACCTGATGAGATGCAGCGAAATATGCCAACCAAGAAATCGTACAATATATTGTTTATGTCGTCTTTGTTTAAATTCACTAAGGGAAGACATTGTTTTGAATGTTAGTATTTACAGAACGTTAAAATACGGAAGGGGTGATGCCGGAACTCGTTTCCTTGCTCATTCATTCACTATATTAGCTGGTAGGCTGGCAGGGAACACTTCTTGATGGCAGATTACCTATGGACAAGGGGGAGGTGGTCGAGCGCCATTGGGATCAGGTGGAGAAGGTGGGGGAACTGATTGAGAACCTGTATGTGGAAAGAATTATATTGCGAGCAGGGGTTCGGGAAGAATCTCAAAACTGAGAGTGAAGACCAAGAGAACTTTTAATCAGATAGCGGTAGGAACGATTAGTAGTATGACTCTACGCTGGCTGTTGAACGAGAGGATGGAGAGCGTATGGGAATGTCATGAGTTCAGTGTTGTCGGTTCTTAGCTCAGCTCAACTCAACTCAATTCAGCTCACTATATTAGCCGCAATCTGCAGTTCTCTATTTCACCCTGACTTCATTTTTGTCTATCAACAAGGATATCATCAGCAAGTATAGAGGTCAGCATGGCCGAATGGACAATGGCGCTCACTCTTAAACTTCCGGTGTGCCGATGCCGATGTAGCGTGGTTAAACCTAAGCACCGACCAGTTGAGCAAACATGTTAATCTCTCGTCCTTGACTTGAGGACATAAATTACAAGTACCTCAGAAGTCGGAGTGGTTCGTCTGATTGCGAGGGGCATTGGTAATTGCGAAAGCTAATCCGAAAGCAAAAAAATAAGTCCAGTGCACTAGAAGTAGTAGTACGTGAGTGAAGTACGCTTGAGTTGAAAGAGAAGCAACAAAAAATCAGCATGTGTAAAAGTACGTTTATTACCCACTGTGTCTATAAACCGAGATTCTACTTCTGTACACAAAACTTGCCCAGAAGTCACTAACAGCCCAAAAATGCTGGGGTTAACTGCTACGTCCTGTAAAGGACATGCAATAACTTTGGTACTTTTGCCTTAATTCACCCCAAACAAACGGAATCCCAGGGTATGACGTCACATCCAGGGGTTCCCTGTGTTGCGCCGTAGCTCGGTGCGCAATTTTATCGGTGTGCAACAGTTGCTCTCGGCGACATCCCCCGCCCCAACTGTAACTGGCCACAGGAAATGCTTGTCAACTCTTGAGACCAGCAGTATACGAAAAGAATGATGATGATCTGTCTGTACGGGAGACGCGAGGCCTTTGCAGCCATGTGCGCCTTGTCTCAGCGGGAGGATGTCCTGCCGACATACATGGTGAATGTCGTCGTCGTCGGCATCTCTCCCATCTGTCCTGACGCTCAGTCAGCGATAGCACCGTGATGACATGATTATGATTGATTGATTGATTGATTGATTGATTTAGGAACCGACATCACAGCATTCGGAACATTCCCATAAGCACTCCGTTCCCATCCTCAGCAGCCAGCGAAGAGTTCTACCACTAATAGTTCCAGTAGCAATCTGATTATATGTCCGTCTCGCCTTTCCTCTGAGCGTCGATCGTCGGCCAGATCCCCTCGTCACACCTCGCTGTCTCATTCTTACCAGACTATGGTGATCCATTTGCTCCTCCGAGGTGTACACGTGCTCCCACAAGGCCGCAACCATGTCTGTCTTGTCATGTATCAATACTCCACCAAGTTTTGCCGAGCCAGCCAATCTGTCCGCCTATTCATTCCCCAGCACACCGGCATGCCCCGGAGAAAAGTTCCAGGTGATGCTTGCTACCCGTGACATCCGAAGCGAAGCAAGCCACTCTGCACGAAGCTGCCTGTTCTCACCCTCCTCAGCATGCTTTCTGAGTCAGTTACAATCACAATGTGTGTATGTGTCGTGTTCTCTATCCAGCGGAAAGCTGCACTGACCGCCTCCACCTCCATTCTTAAGCTAGATGTTGTGTCATCATACGCCACGCTCTCCTGCACCAAACGCCGACCATTAGCTTTTGCTAAGAACCCCCAGGCACTTCTCTTGCCTCTCAACACTGACCCATCCGTGTAGATAATCACATCATCCAGGCGAGAATTATCCTGAATTAGTTGCTGAATTTCCACTTCCGTGGCCCCTGCTGGCCACTCCCTGCACTCCCGGCTCAAATATGATTATAACTCTGCACAAGTCTGACTGCTCGGCATGTGTCTACATTTTGTAAAACAAAAACTGAAATGGAGTATGAAGTGGAAAAGAGCAGACATGATTATGAGAACAGTGTCTAGCAGAATGTCAGATGCCACGATGCTGCTGCAGAAAAGGCAACGCTACTCTGGCTTGTCGTGGACAGCTGCTGCTGCCAGTTCCAGAAAATTCATGTTGACACCCACACACACCCACCCACACAGCCCCCCCACATACACCCACCCACACAGCCCCCCCCCCCCCCCACACACACACACACACACAGAAACGGTTGTCAAAGCCACCAAAGAAATACTCTGGGCAATTGAAACGCACTGACACGCACTGTACCCGAACACAGAGGAGATCACCGTCAGTGCTAAATATAGCTGGTGACCCTAAATATAGCTGGTGACGTTTGTTTGGGGTGAATTAAGGCAAAAGTACCATAACTTTAAACAACTTTAACACATTTAAAAGAACTGGCGAGAAGGCATATGTAGTCCCGGTATAATAGTGCAACGCTCGGAGCTTTTACATCCAACGCGAAGAGCCACCTTACGTTCGTTTAAAACCACCTCAATGCAATTGACAATTACGGGACACAAAGAAATAGAAGACAAAATGAAACAGAAGTAAATGTAGACACAACAGGATTTGCACTTTGGAGCACAAAGCCACTTACCGTCTGTGTGTTAGCGATGCGGTGTCTGCTGAATAGCGCCTTTACAAATACATTTCTGTAGGGTTTCATTGCTAGGTCTAGTACGCTAACTTTCGAAGACGTATAACTCAAATCTGATGTCATTCATTCAGGATGAAAAGAATTTCCGTAACTCATAAGAGCCCTGTGCAAAATGACCGCATTGAAGCAGACATTTTGTCTTCGATTGGTGTCTGCTTAAGAGAGAATGATTGAAAAACTGAAATGGAGTATGAAGTGGACAAGAGCAGGCAATTTGTTTCGTTTCTTGGAATGTGCTGTACAGATCGATTAAATTTTTATCTTTTATAGATGAAGTGGCGTGTTAGCTCCCCTACATTGGTAATAAATTATGCCCCTTGAGGAAGCTTGTGAAAGGCAGTTGGGTGCAAAGTGACGGAACAACTATTTCATGCCAATGCCTTCTTTCGACGGTTTTGTAAAACGGAAATTTCATCGTCTCCCAGAACTTCTCATTTCCAGTTTCTACACATTTATTTATTTCTATATAATTCAGTTCCGTTCTACTTCTCACCAGATTTATTTATTATTATCTGCATCAGGCTGCTTGTTGTTCGCCCATGTCTTGATGGTATCTCCCCACTTATATCGTTGTCTACCTCTTGCTCGCTTGCCGCCAATCTTACCCTCCAGTATGGTATTTATAATAGTGTTGTGTCTTTTAACGAAGCTGAAATATTTCACTTGCCTCTTTTTTTTTTTTTTTAAATTTCTCTAATAAATTCTCATTTCATACCCAGTTTCTCTAGAAACCTCTGTATTTGATTCTTTTTTTCCCCTATGAAATACAACATATTCTTCTGAGTATCTACACCTTTAGGGTCTCTAACTGACACAAGGATTTGCATCTAGCTTTTTAGCTTTTATGAATGTTTTAATATTTACTTGCTGCATTTATTACATATTACAAGTGTTCTTTGGTTATATCTCTTGCTTTTATTTACGTTCACTACCCACACATTCCACTCCATACATTATGGAGTGGGACAGACAGACTAACTACAAAAATTAAATTTTTAAGAGCATGCTTCTTGCCCATTGCAACATGCGCCTGTGAGACCTGGACACTTACTAAACAAGCTGAACAGCGCATAAATGCATTTGAATATAAATGTTATAGACGAGTTCTAAGAATATCTTGGATAAAGAAAACAACAAATGCATCCATACTTCAAAAGCTGAAGAAAATTGAAATAGTTTGGTCACTTGAAACGTCACGAAAGTTTGGAGAGAACAATAATGGAGGGTTACATGCCTAGGAAGAGAGGAAGAGGGAGGCCAAAGAGAAGATGGGTGCAGGATGTGGCAGATGATCTCCAGATGGGTGTATCGGACTCGGGACATCTTGCTTATGATCGAGAGGTTTTGCGGAAGATTGTTATGGGAGCGAGGTTCTGCAAAGGACATGCTACGAACGAATGAATGTTACGGGAGCGAGGTTCTGCAAAGGGCATGCTACTGAATGAATGAATGAATGAATCCACACATTCACATATCTACTGATGGAATTCTCTTAAACACATATCCACCTCACCTCCATTGTATGTGTGCGCATCAACGACACAAGCAAGGGACCCCTTTACACGTCTGATGACGCAATGAGGTCACGTGATCATCACCACGCCCGCCTGGTGCCCATTTTATGCTGGGCCGACCTGCGAGCCCAGAACCATATTATAAACCCCGCCCCCATGGGGATTCGAACACATGCCAGCTGGATCGGCAGGCAAGGGAGCCAGCCACCACGTCTGCCTTAAAAGTGTAAGTAAATTAAGTAAGTAAGTAAAGTAAGTATAGTACGTAAAGTAAGTAAAGTAAGTAAATAAAGTAAGTAAGTAAAGTAAGTATAGTACGTAAAGTAAGTAAATAAAGTAAGTAAGTAAAATAAATACAGTAAGTAAGTAAAGTAAGTAAAGTAGGTAAAGTAAATAAAGTAAGTAAAGTAAATAAAGTAAGTAAAGTAAGTAAATAAAGTAAGTAAAGTAAGTAGGTAAAGTAAGTAAATAAAGTAAGAAAAGTAAATAAAGTAAGTAAAATAAGTAAAGTAAGTAAAGTAAGTAAAGTAAATAAAGTAAGTAAAGTAAGTAAAGTAAGTAGGTAAAGTAAGAAAAGTAAATAAAGTAAGTAAAGTAAGTAAAGTAAGTAAAGTAAGTAAAGTAAGTAAAGTAAGTAGGTAAAGTAAGAAAAGTAAATAAAGTAAGTAAAGTAAGTAAAGTAAGTAGGTAAAGTAAGAAAAGTAAATAAAGTAAGGAAAGTAAGTAAAGTAAGTTGATAAAGTAAGAAAAGTAAATAAAGTAAGTAAAGTAAGTAAAGTAAGTAAAGTAAGTAAAGTAAGTAGGTAAAGTAAGAAAAGTAAATAAAGTAAGTAAAGTAAGTAAAGTAAGTAAAGTAAGTAGGTAAAGTAAGAAAAGTAAATAAAGTAAGTCAAGTAAGTAAAGTAAGTAAAGTAAGTAGGTAAAGTAAGAAAAGTAAATAAAGTAAGTAAAGTAAGTAACGTAAGTAAAGTAAGTTGGTAAAGTAAGAAAAGTAAATAAAGTAAGTAAAGTAAGTAAAGTAAGTAGGTAAAGTAAGAAAAGTAAATAAAGTAAGTAAAGTAAGTAAAGTAAGTAGGTAAAGTAAGAAAAGTAAATAAAGTAAGTAAAGTAAGTAAAGTAAGTAAAGTAAGTTGGTAAAGTAAGAAAAGTAAATAAAGTAAGTAAAGTAAGTAAAGTAAGTAAAGTAAGTAAAGTAAATAAATTAAGTAAAGTAAAGTAAGTAAAGGACACATGTACACGCCTTGGGTACATTGGGTATTTGGTGATAGACCCATATTTGTACAGACCAATCGGCCCTAGGTGGGTCATGTGACCAGTATCACACCGGTAGACTTGACTTCCCCTGGCATTGTTGGGTACACATTTCAGACTGGGTCGGCGTGAAAACCCAGATCAATTTAAAAAAAAAAATCTTTCCTGATGTGGATGTGAACCCATCACAACCGGACAGATGGGCCAGCGTCTGGTCACTGGATAACTGTGACTCCCAGTGTGCTCGAGAAAGAAAACCGTCATTTAATTAGCTGATTTTGGGGGATTAAGTTTCAGATCATGACTGGTAATAGTAGTTTACTTATGGTCGACTTATAAATTAACATTCCGCCACGTGTCAACACACAGATTATCAGAACAATGTTGCTAGGGCATTAGCCTAAAGGCCTGCTCCTTGCGATTTACAACTGCCGTGGAATTTTTGACGTGCGCACGGAACTATGTGTTTTTTGATATCACAACCCAAGAGATCAGGGGAAGTGTAAAATCACTATTAAACGTGATGTTTTGAAGAAAAAATATAAATACAACAACTTTTAATCTTATTTTGAGGACGAGCCTTGTACCTTACGAGCCAGTGATCCCAACATTATTCTTTGGATAAATTAAATGAGTTTAAGAGGAGTCCCAGAGACAGTATAAATATTGACACATAATAATTGGAATCCAAAACAATATTTATAGGAAGTGATAGGATAACAGACGACACAATGAAAGAAAAGGTTGCGCGGCTGATAGGTTTAACGCGCTTAAACTTTGCTCTATCAGCTTGACCAACTTCATTCGAGTTTATCAGCTCTTTGGCTGCGTTGTAACTGATAATAAATGATAAAGGAAAGCGTACCTTGCCTTGCTGGACAAGAAGAATCGTCATGGCAAACGTTGTCTTTTGCCAGTTCAAAAACATAGTCAGAAACGAATAGCTGACAATTGCAGTTAAGATAAAAATAAAGTATTCATCATCATCATCATTCCGTGCCTTGCCGGCTGGCGTGGGCGATCCACAAATAGCTGTCTACGACGACATGGTCAATTTGCGTGTTGATTCCATTCCGTGCCATGACACGAGACTGTCTAGACTTTTCTCACACTGTCGTCCTTTATTTCTCTTTCCTCATATCTTTCCTGTTGTCACAACATGTTCCAATTGTTTACTTCTCATAATGTGGCCAAACATGATGACTGCTTCTTTCTGATATTTGCGACTTATGATGTCCAAATTGCTCATTTTGGCTGTCTAATAAATTTCCAGCATTCTTATATAAAACCACATCTCCAATGCTTCCGCGGATGTTTTCGCCTGTTTGCTAACTGTCCACGATTCGCAGCCGTATGTTACTGTATTACGGTATTATAAAAATCCGTTGTGTTGTATACATGTTGAACTTTCGCAACAAACAAGATAACTGAGAAACATATTGATTTATTGATAGAGGTGTAGTTCAAAGAATGCATTAGACTGACAGATAAGAAAATGAGGCGATCCCTCGACAGACAGATGAAAGCCGCTTAACGATAGATAAATAAGATGCAGATAAAAGCGCGTGCTCTAAAACTTCCGGTGTACTGATGCCGAGGTAGCGGGTTCAACCGCTACACCGGTCAGTTGGACTAAAATGTTGACTTTTCGTCATTGACTTGAGGACGTAAATAACAAGTACCTCAGAAGTTGAAGTGGGTTCGACTGATGGCGAAAGAGAATTGTAATAGGGAACGCTATTCCACACACAAAAATATGTCCAGTGCACAAATGTAGTAAGACGTGTATGGACTACGCGTGAGTTCAAAGCGAGCCTACTCACCAGGGTGAAAATAGTGTTAGGTATGTAATGAAGAAAGACACACTCGACAATGTATTATCAACTTATAAATTAGATAGGAAAAAAGATCAAGAAAAATGGGATAAATGACTGGATACTTTGCCAAATGACAGTCGGGAAAGGAACACAAACCCGATACGTGACCGATGACTTTGCGAACTGGCGAACCATGGTCGTCCAACTTACTGCCATGACCTGTGATGATGTTTATGAATCATGTCTCGCCAAAGGAGTTATTCGTCTGTCGCTCATCTTAATTCAGCACAGATCTGTACAGACACACGTCTGCATATCTGGGTCATGGCAGTTTTCCTTGCCCGACTTCTTGCTCTTCTGTCAGGGAATTTGCCTTCAAGCGTTTCCATTTGTGGCTCTTCATGCCGCGAATTATGACCAAGTCCCGATAATTGTGCTTTTATATTGCTTTATTTAATTTTATACATCCCTCCTGGATTTCATCATTCCCGTGTATCTTCGGGCTTGTGCTGGCGTAGTGGTAAGTGCACTTGCCCGCCAAGACAGTAGCCCGGGCTCAATCCTCAGCAGAGGCAGGCTTATTATTTTCCAACCAGCACTGCTGAGAGCCTCACAAAAATATGTGCTAGATAATTTTCAGAAATTACTAGGAATCGTTTGATAAGTACGATATAACTTTATTGTAAAAGTGTCACAAATGGGCTCGCAGGCCTGTTTTACATTCGGCCCTTCCAATCACTCATCTGTCGCACACTAATTATGTGATAAGAAAGATCACGAGGGGGGAAGCTGACCACGTAATCTCACACGTGGTCACCTAGTATATGTGAAGGTACAAGACTTCATACCTCAACGACAGTGTCTACTTTCGGACTACCTTTACTTTTACCTTGTCCTTCTACAGCATCATCACACAACACCAGCAGGTGTCTCGGTAAAGTATGTTGCTTTTTTTCTTTGCACGTACACCATACATACTATTTATAGTAGTGCTGGACTAAATTTTGCATGTGGATTAGCCTTCCCTGTTCCCTATTACCAGTGTCCCTCACCATCAGGCGAACCCACTCAGACTTCAGAGATACTTGTAATTAGCGTCCCCAAGTCAAGAGCGGTAGGTCAACATTTTAGTCCAACTGACCGGCATAGGGGGTAAAGTAGTGACTAGACACTCGTCTTCCGACTAGGAGGTCAGGGGTTCGATTCGCAGCTGGACCAATTCCTATTTTTCAATATTAACCTGTCTCCAATGTCGACCCAGCCTGAAATGGGTACCAAGAATGTCTTGAGAAGTAAAGGCGGCCGGATTGATACTGACTTCATCGCCGACCGAGTGTCGATTGGTCTATAAAGCTGACTTTATCATCGACAGAGTGTCGATTGGTCTATAAAGCTGATTTCATCACCGACCGAGTGTCGATTGGTCTATAAAGCTGATTTCATCACCAACCGAGTGTCGATTGGTCTATAAAGCTGACTTTATCATCGACAGAGTGTCGATTGGTCTATAAAGCTGATTTCATCACCAACCGAGTGTCGATTGGTCTTTAAAGCTGACTTCATCACCGACCGAGTGTCGATTGGTCTATAAAGCTGACTTCACCGACCGAGTGTCGATTGATCTATAAAGCTGACTTCATCACCGACAGAGTGTCGATTGATCTATAAAGATATGGGTCTAGAACCGTTGGTCCGATGACCTTATGGTGTGAATAGGGTCCTTTAATTTTAATATTTCTGGCCTCAATTACAGTATCTTCTATGTGGCTTACCTTGACGTTAAACAGCAGTGTCATATCTCGAATGCCTATAAACAGTTGCCTTAACTGGTTTGTATAGTCCACATGAATACTCAAATGCAGCATCGGAGTGCATGGAAGCAGTCTGAATCAAGTCGGTGTGTTTATGTATTTGGACACTTTGATAAAAGCAGATGGAGGATGTACTGGGAATGTTGCGCGGTGGAAGGGCCCGAGCAGGGGCGGTATTTCATAGAATGAAAAATATTCTCTTCAGTTTATCTGTGTCCACGGAGGTGTGGACAAGAGTTCTTGAGAGCTGTGTGGAGCAAATCCAGATGTACGGAGGTGAATCATGGACGGTTAGCAGGCAAGTGAGGAATTTTGTGGAGGCTGCGAAGATGTGGTTTTATAGAGGAGTGATGAGAACAATACGGAATGATAGAAAGAGCAATAAATATATTTTTGAAAGAAGTTAATTCACCAAGAGAAAGAACTGGTAACTTGTATTAGAAAAAGACAGTTCACATTATTTGAGCATGTCATGAGAAGAGCCGTAATGTCTTAAACGTCGAGACGATCGACTTCATTGCCCCAGGTTTTACCCCATATGGCTCGGTTTCTTTCGGCAGGATAGCCTGCTGAAAGCGTCGCACAAAGCACGAACTCCGTAGCTCCGGCGAAGACCCTCAGGAGTCTCCGAGAAAAATGCACTCGTAAACCGAAATACGTAGCCCAGAATCGAACACACAACCTTCGGAGTGCGAAGCAAACAGCTTGACCACTTCGCCTGGAGTATGTCGTCAAGATTAGAAAGCTGAAGGGGAGGAGAGGCAGGGGGAGACCACGAGAGAAAATGCTAGTTAGTTTGTCATCTTGGCTTGGAGGAACGTCAGCATCAAAATGATTGGCAGTACAAGAGACAGAAGGCGGCAGATGGACATGACCACCAACACAAGACGTCATGGACTTAAGAAACATAAGAAGTCCACATGGCACAATGGCATAGCGCTACAGAAAGGTACCTAACTAGTCACATTTAACACAACTCCTGTTATGTTCTGTTAAATCCAGTGAAATTATCTAGCTTATGGGAAGTAACGCAATGCAAACTAGTATAACCTGACGGTTTGAAGACCCGTTATCGACATCGCCAGAAGGCAAATCATATGAAGACCCTTATGTGCTACTCAAAGGTTTTCCCAAACGCGTGGCTTGAATTTTGCAAGCGTATTTTTGAACCCAGTCAATAATCATGCTAAGTCAACACTGAGTACGAATATCTGAACGACACGGCTATTCCCAGAAATGCCAGCCCACAGAAAGGCAGCTCAAACAGGCAAACTCCATTTAAATCAGTATCATTGAGGGTGTTTGCTTACCTTTTCTGGTGGTAAATTGCGACCTTATCAGATCTTGTCTGGACCTGGATCGAAGGGCGAGTTCTGTGGATTGGGAAAGCAAACCCGGCCTGCCACCATCTGCGATGATCGAAAAAATCTGCAAGCTCCCATGTCAACACTGTGACGCGCTGTGACAAGATTTCTGGATATTTCAAAATCTTCTACTTTCCCGGTTTTCTGCCTGCTTGTCTCATCTGGAATTTCTAGGCAATTTCCCCCCAGTTAGTAATGAGGCAAGCGGTAGATGCGATTTGGCTGTGTTTCTGTATTAAAAATGTTAGCAATCTGTGTTAAACATGCGTAAATATAGATATTATAATGTAGATGTATAAGATGTATGAATGTTGATGAAAGATGGTAAATGTAAAGGATGCATACATATATGTTAGAGTGTGGGTGTAAATGATGTTTAAATGTAATGTTAGATTAGAGATCTATAGTGTTTTTTTTGTTGTTGCCTCAATATAAAATTCAATATCTCAGTAACCAACTGAGGGAAAATGATGAGATTTAGTATATAACCTTATCATTATGTCCACCCCAAAAATTTTTTTGTTCTGGAGATTTTACAGCAGATTTCAAAGTTAGTTTATATGCGGTATATTAATTACGACTTAGAGATTACGTTCATGATTTTAACAGTATTACAGCTTCACCAAGACACGTCCCTGCATTTTTTAAAATTTTCACGTGATTTCCGTTTTGAAACAAACAGCGCGAAGATTCAGAGGTGTCTCCAAATAGGGGTTCTTTCATGAAACGTGATTATATAAATAAACTAGCTGACAAGGCCCGGCTTTTGGCGGGGATCTATCTATCTATCTATCTATCTATCTATCTATCTATCTATCTATCTATCTATCTATCTATCTATCTATCTATCTATCTATCTATCTATCTATCTATCTATCTATCTATCTATCTATCTATCTATCTATCTATCTATCTATCTATCTATCTATCTATCTATCTATCTATCTATCTATCTATCTATCTATCTATCTATCTATCTATCTATCTATCTATCTATCTATCTATCTATCTATCTATCTATCTATCTATCTATCTATCTATCTATCTATCTATCTATCTATCTATCTAATCTATCTGTCTGTCTGTCTGCCTGCCTACCTGCCGGCCGACCGACCGACCGACCGACCGACCGACCCACCCACCCAGTCAACCAGCCAGCCAGCCATCCACCCACCCACCCACCTACTTTCCTACCTACCTACCTACCTACCTACCTACCTGTCTGTCTGTCTGTCTGTCTGTCTGTCTGTCTGTCTGTCTGTCTGTCTGTCTGTCTGTCCGCGCTATTAAATATTGATAAAAGTTACTGGAAAAAACGTCAGGACCATGTGTTGAAAGAGGAAGAGGACTATTGGAGAAAGGATGGATTGAATTTTATGCAACCAAGAGCAATCATCAACCTACTGGAATCGTCCGACACAGATTAAGGTCTGAGCAGATTGCAGACCTTAATCTACGTACACACTTACTGGGATATTTTGCTCCAACTATTCAGACGAATTGCAGGCCCTAAACATTACAGCATCAGCATCAGCTGAAGAAACAAGAAGGAAATGAAAAATAAGGTAAGAAATATATTCCTTCTACTTTCCTGTTAATTTACAAATTATTTACCCCGTGCCTCTGTAAATTCTCTGTCTTTACTAATATTACACACTGCACCCCTCTCGGGAATCTCCGTGGTGAAGTGGTCAAGCCGTTTGACTCGGGCTCCGAAGGTTGTATGTTCGATTCCGGGCCGCGTCCTTCATTTCACGAGTGCATTTTTTCGGAGACTCCCAAGGGTCGTCGCTGGAACTACGGAGTTCGTGCTTTGTGCAACGCTTTCCGCTCTGCGGAAAGAAACTGAGCCATATGGGATAAAAACCCGGTGCAATGCAGCCGACCCTGTCGATTTTAAGCTAGTTCTTTCATTGCACCCACTCCCATACGAATCCGGATACGCCTTTGTGTGTCATCAGAATTGACAGGTCTCCCATTACCGTAAAAATAACTTTGTTAACGAGAAATCACTAGTTGTTCAGCAAAACATCAAAGGAATGTCGCCGCTTTCAATGATTTAAGTTGTTTTTGGACCTATCAAAGACATATTCGTTGGGTGGGGGTAAATATAAGACGGCTGGAAAAATTTCATAACGATGCAACAGACAGTTTTCAAAATAATTGATCGTGAATGAAGGCAAACAAATGTGGACATACTATAACAGATGTTTACATGAAAACGAAAAAAAGACGATTAAAAGGCCAGATAATCGACTTCATTGCACCGGGTGTTAATCAACATCTCTCGGTCTTTTTCCGCAGTGCAGCCTGTCGAAAGCGTAACGCAAAGTACGAACTCCGTAGATCCATCGACGATCCTCAGGAGTCTCCGAGAATATTGCACTCGTGAACAGAGCGGCGAAGCCCGGAACAGAACCCACAACCTTTGGAACGGGAGGCGGGCAGCGTATCCACTTCGCCACGGAAAACCCCCATATGTAAATATGATATTGTAGATGCCAAAGACGTATCGCCCGTGTATTACCAGGAAGCAGAGAATAGTAACATTATTGACACCACTGAGAATGTCGTAAAAGACGTATCGCCCGTGTATTACCAGGAAGCAGAGAATAGTAACATTATAGACCCCCTGGGAATGTCGTAAAAGACGTATCGCCCGTGTATTGCAAGGAAGCAGAGAATAGTAACATTAAAGACCCCCTGGGAATGTCGTAAAAGACGTATCGCCCGTGTATTACAAGGAAGCAGAGAATAGTAATATTTTAGACCCCCTGGGAATGTCGTAAAAGACGTATCGCCCGTGTATTACAAGGAAGCAGAGAATAGTAACATTATTGACACCACTGAGAATGTCGTAAAAGACGTATCGCCCGTGTATTACCAGGAAACAGAGAATAGTAACATTATAGACCCCCTGTGAATGTCGTAAAAGACGTATCGCCCGTGTATTACCAGGAAGCAGAGAATAGTAACATTATTGACACCACTGAGAATGTCGTAAAAGACGTATCGCCCGTGTATTACAAGGAAGCAGAGAATAGTAACATTATAGACCCCCTGTGAATGTCGTAAAAGACGTATCGCTCGTGTATTACCAGGAAGCAGAAAATAGTAACATTATAGACCCCCTGGGAATGTCGTAAAGGACGTATCGCCTGTGTATTACAAGGAAGCAGAGAATAGTAACATTATAGACCCCCTGAGAATGTCGTAAAAGACGTATCGCCCGTGTATTACAAGGAAGCAGAGAATAGTAATATTTTAGACCCCCTGGGAATGTCGTAAAAGACGTATCGCCCGTGTATTACAAGGAAGCAGAGAATAGTAACATTGTAGACCCCCCTGGGAATGTCGTAAAAGACGTATCACCCGTGTATTACCAGCAAGCAGAGAATAGACCCCCTGAGAATGTCGTAAAAGACGTATAGCCCGTGTATTAACAGTAAGCAGAGAATGATAAGCCGGCTTCGTGGCTTAGAGGTTATGACTTTTCTCCGTAATCTCGTATACTCTCGTCAGGTAACGTGATGACGGTTCAAATCAGCAGTGGTTCGAATCGCATCGGTAACTTACGGGGTATGTGAGCCGGCCGCTCAGAAAGCAATGGCAAACTACTGAGCGTAATCTTGCCAAGAGATCAACATACAGCTGAAAGATGCTGGTGTTGACAGCTAAGTCCTGTAATAAGGATATGCTAAAAAAAAAAAAGAATGATAACATTATAGACCCCCCTGAGAATGTCGTAAAAGTTGTATAGCCCGTGTATTAACAGGAAGCAGAGAATGATAACATTATAGACCCCCCTGAGAATGTCGTAAAAGTTGTATAGCTGGTGTATTACCGGGAAGCAAAGAATAATAACACTATATACCTCCTTTACCTTCTTAGAATGTCGTAAAAGGCGTATCGCTCGTGTATTACCGGGAAGCAAAGAATAGAACACTATAGACCTCATGAGAATGTCGTAAAAGGCCACCAAAGAGGGTTGGTCTGAGACTGGCTATCTCACACAACCAGCCAGCATTCAACCAGTTATGAACTGGTTTACTAATGGTTTGTTATATGTAGCTGTAGCACTATAATTCACTAGGACTCTTAAGAGCAACATAAACTGAAGAGGAGAAGAAGAAGAAGAAGAAGAAGAAGAAGAAGAAGAAGAAGAAGAAGAAGAAGAAGAAGAAGAAGAAGAAGAAGAAGAAGAAGAAGAAGAAAAAGAAGAAGAAGTAAAAGAAGAAGAGGAAAAGTGATTAATTTGTTCCCTATGAATGTAATCCAATCTTCCAGCGGCCTTTACTGGTTAGAACTCTTCTCCCCACATAGACTTTAGAAAGTTCTCTCAAACATAAGGTAGATGTCCTGCTTCTGTCAGTGTGATTTGTAAGTTATCTAGCACAACTGGAACCCATCTACATTAAGATCTTATTCTTATGTGCACACTTCCCTTCATAATCCTCTTCTCTAGACTATCGTGTCTGTGCACATTTCCCTTCATAATTCTCTTCTCTAGACAGTCGTGTCTGTGCACATTCCCCTTCATAATTCTCTTCTCTAGACTGTCGTGTCTGTGCACATTTCCGTTCATAATTCTCTTCTCTAGACTGTCGTGTCTGTGCAAACTTCCCTTCATAATCCGCTTCTATAGATTTTCGTGTCTGTGCACACTTCCCTTCATATTCCTATTCTCTAGACAGTCGTAACTCTGCACACTTCCCTTCATAATCCTCTTCTCTAGACTGTCGTGACAGTGTATATGTATAATATTTGACATCTTGAATAACAAAGACAAAATTAACAGACTGAACAATTGTATTCCTGGCATATTTCGCTGTATTTCATCATTTGCATACTGCAGAAGACACACAAGATAAATTAAGCTAAAATGATAAATCCTCCAAGCTAAAATATCATTAGCATGTGCCATGCCGATAAGCGTGCCCCGTCATGTTACGCCCTGTCACACACATTACCAGAGTCGTGGATCAGCTCTGTGTTCTAGTCTCGACCATGCCACGTAGCCATGCTATCCATATATTTATTATCTGCCTACCCCTTGTTCCTTGTCCCTTAATCTTGCAAATTGTCACCAAGTTCTCTAATCGATTTCTTCGTACAACAAGTCCAAAAATGTTGAAATAAACACCACACATATTTTCACAGCAATTTACATTACCTACCAAGCTAATTTCAAACTGACTATCAACTCTGTTTGTTTACATAAAGTTGGCTTGGTCATATGAAGAGCAGCTGCATCAACCGATCTAAATATCTGTCAATTTTGTGTGTGTCAATTTAACCGTTGATGTTTGTCTTACTAACAAATTTCTTTGAATATTGTGTTCGAGTTGGATAGATGTGTTTGTTCTCTTGCCGTGCATTAAATTTGTAAAAATCTTCTTTAGCATGCATATTTGAAAGCAGACATGTGCTTTTTAGCAGATTTGTTAGGTACTCAAGTTTCGTGTCAAAATGTTGTCACGGGAAATCTGCTTGCTCTTAGTACTCTGTCTTTGTTTCTACAAGCGGGTTCAAATAAAAACGTTAAAAGTGTGATAGAAATTATAATAACCATGCCACTGATGTGTAACCTGTAAATATTGTTGTTAAGGATGTCGAGAGTGTTAAGCATGTGGCATCACGGTGCATACGAAAACGGTGACGTCACAAGGACAGTTTGAAGATGGTCGCCCCAATTTTGAAGTGCACCAAAGTGGAGCAGCATATTTTAAATCCGTTTTTGATCAGCGAAGGAGTGGAACCTATTGAAATTCATCGGCGAATGAAGGTCCAGTATGATGATGCATGCCTGTCAATCCAGCAAATGTATAAGTGGAGAAGGACGTTACAAAACTTCGTGACATTCTGTGACAAATTGTTCACGACCAGGTCAGGCACACCGAGTTGTGACCCCAGAGTCAATTTTTCTACAGGAATCAAAGCATTTTATCGGCTCTGAACGACTTGCATTAAACGCAGTGATGACAACATCCAACAATGATACATTTGTTGTGTACTTTTTCAGAATATTTTCACCTCTCCAACAACATTTAAGGTTTCCATTTGAATCCTCCTGGAACCTCTTTCAATCCATAAGGATGTGAGCGTAGTACACATGTGAGTATGTTGTTGTTGTTATTGCAAGCATCCGCAGCAGCGATTGCCTTCTAAGCTGAAAGAGTTAAGGCAATATCTGTTTGAACCTGCAGGAGTTAAAATAATAACGCCATCTGACAGACGAAAACGGAAACACTTCTCGCAGTAACCAATCAATGGAATCGATGGACTAACGAACAAATTCAGAAACAGACAGCCAGCAAATATGTTGATCAATGAAGCGAAGCTGTCAGACACCCCCTTACTACCCAACATTCGGAGCTCTCGAATCATTCTCACACCCCATTACATCGCAAACCCCTTGATGTGAAATCTATACATCCAACACCGACCACAACAGGGTAACCAGTTTGCAAACCTTCCACCAGGGGTCACAACACGAGTACAGAATATTTAAAAGAAAGAAAGTAAGAAACTGGATTGGTTTCTGAAAACAAATTAAAGAACACAGTGGACATTCCTGAATTAAATTAGGAGTTAAAAGTTAGTTGCATATCCTTTTCAGGACGTCACAGTCAACTCCATTATGTTTGGACTGTTTGTGATTTCTTGGCAAATTTACATTCACTAGTTTGCCATTGCTTTCTGAACGACTGGCAAACATATAATTGTTTTATAACTACCAACGCAGGGCAGTCTGCTGCCAAATCTCCCGCAGTTAAGTTTCGAAAGCGGGATGCGGGATTACGAACTGCGTCTGTAACTCCTACGCCACGGATCCGGTAAATTAGGAGTATGGGAACGTAACTATAGAAGCAGTTTCTTGCTACAAGTCTGTGACGTGACAGGATCATAACATATTGTAGGTATGAATGCGCGGAAACATAGGTGGCCATTATTTCCCTCATTTAGCGAGATGACGAGCACAAGGGTCTAACTCTGGTACGACCGCGCTCATGGCATTATCAGCACAGCTCCATATCAACTACGGTAACGCAATGCCTTAAAAGATTATTTTAAAATACATGGTGAAAAAAACAAACAAAACCGTAAGATGTCTTGTAGTGTGGCAAGGTATCAAAATTACTTAAAGAAAGAGATCCACAAAAAGTCACATCGTTCAACATAGCTACGAGGGGTGCGGTGTGCATAAGAGCTTCGTTGCAAGAGATGGATAACAGCACAAGTGAGATAAACGCCACAGTGTTTCTAGAGGGAATCAGAGCTCAGTCTAGGACTGTGCAAATCTTGATGCTGCGATATAAACAAGGACAGAGCAGCAGCATAATAATAATAATAATAATAATAATAATAATAATAATAACAATAATAATAATCATAATAATAATAAGCAGCAGCAGTGAAGAAGAAGAAGAAGAAGAAGAAGAAGAAGAAGAAGAAGAAGAAGAAGAAGAGAAGAAGAAGAAGAAGAAGAAGAAGAAGAAGAAGAAGAAGAAGCAATTGTATAAATTAAAATTAGTTATAATAATTCTAGATGAAGAAAAGGAAAAGCAAGAAGAAATAGCATAATAATAATAATAATAATAATAATAATAATAATAATAATAGTAATTAATATAATAATAATAGTAGGTAATATAATAATGATAATAATAATAATAATAATGAATTGTGTAGAATAATAATAATAATAATAATAACAATAATAATAGTAATAATAATAATAATGTAGTACACAACACTTTAATTCTGTGTGTTCTAGACTGTAGATATGCTTTAGTGTCAATATGTGGATCACAAGATATAAAAATAACAAGCGAATAGGCTCAACATCATGTAGAAGACTCTTCGCAGAACCTCGCTCTCATTACGGTCCGCCCAACAGTTTCTCATCTCTGGCCAGTTTCTTCTGCCTCATGCATCCTCATGAGCCAGGTATCGTCAATGTCCAGTGTGCAGTTCAGTGCTGGTCGACCCCGCAAGAAGAACCAGGAGAACTGAAAACACAGACTACGCAAATAATAAATCTCCCTTTTCAATGAGTTGGAAATATATTAGGAAAATAAATACAAATTATATACCCATCGTCCTTAGCATCTTCAACTTTTTGCCGTCATGAGTCGTGGGAAGGAATAGCTTTGCTCTCGTATCAGATCTTTGATGTAACACTAGTGTTGGTAACTGATTCTGCTGAATTCTTACGAGATGGCCCAACCATTTGATTTTATACTTTTCAATATATGTTGTACAAGGTGTTGATCCACTGTCTATTAGATAAACAATACTTAATCGGTCTCGAATAGTTGGCAGCTATAGTTAGTTAGTTAGTTAGTCGACAGATCATCCTCGTTGCACATCGAACCATTCAGTCCATAAGTGCTCGGATCCCCTCCTCAGCAAATCCCGCAACGTGTAGCGGCTAACGACGCCAGTTCTGTGTTGGTTTATCAATCTTCTTTGGCTTCCTGCGTGGTGTTCTTGTTTGGCCACCCCTCTTTTAATTTGCTGCTAACTTCCGGTTTCAAGATGGCGACAGACGGTCGTGTTGTTTTGTGTTCGGTAGTTGGCAGCTATTCTCAAGCATATCATCTCGCAGGTGTACATTTTGTGAAGACAGACTCCAGCTTTCTTCTTCTCATGTCATGTTCAATGAATGTTTAATATTTGAAAGTCAATTAATTAATCAATCAATCAATCAGGTGCCGTCTCCACAATGAATGTTAGCTGCATTGGATCTCAACATTGTCTCTCACATTGATTGTACATTCCGTTTGATTGCTGTTAGTCCATCTCTTGATGTTACCTTTTCACTTCTATCGCTGCCAACCTCTTGCTCGCTTGCCTTTAACCTTAACCTCCAGTATTGTTTTTATAACAGTGTCATGTCTTTTTTGCGCGGTCAGCATATTCCACTTGCCTCTTTTCATTTATTTCATCAATCCTCTTTTTATTCCCACATTTTCGAGAACCGTCTGTATTTGATTATTTGTGATTTCTTGAAATACTACATATTCTTCTGTATATTCACATCCCCAGGGTCTCTATTCGACTTTCTAATTGCTTGTTCATTGTTCAGACTTCTGCGCTATATATTAGTGTCTTCCCTACTAGGGAAGAATAGGGCACCCAAACTGGGTGTAGCGATCACCTGGATCGAAATGCCAGCCAAAGTCGAACCTCTGTAGCCAGGCGCCGGCAACGACCGCTTGTGGTGGACTAGTACTAAGCAAAATTTCAAAGGGCCAAGCTACAGGCCAGACGGAAAAGCTGACAGGAGAGAGTCACTGAACTTTGAAAGAGACACAAGGAAGTTGTGGAAGCTAATAAAACAACTAACGGTGAGGGCACAGGGAGAAACTAAAAAATTGCACTATATAAAGACGGAAACAACCTGTACAGGAAAGCAAGCAGCTGACCAAATTGCACACTCATTCACACAAGATAACAATATTGAAATCAGTCCAGTGAAACAACAAGAGATTCGAGAGAAATGGCAACATACAGGACAGAATGAAATTGTACACGAGGTTCTGGAGGCACTTATCACAATCAGCGAACTGGAGCTAGCCATATCAAAACTGAAAATGAGAAAGTCACCAGCAACTGATGTTATCTCCAATGAAATGACCATGAACCTAGGAACAGAGGCCAAAACAAAGCTGTTGCAGATCTTCAATAACAGCTGGACCTTAGGCAGTGTTCCACAAGCCTAGAAAGAAGCAATCATGATACCCCTCCTAAAATAGAGATATATAGGCCCGTTGCCTCCAGCTACAGACCAATTAGCCTCACCAGCTATCTCTGAAAAACAATGGAGCGCATCATCAATCACAGACTGCAGTGGTACATTGAAAATGAAAACATCCTTGTTCCACAGCAGGCTGGCTTTAGGCAGTGCTACTCTATCAGATCAGACAACTTACCTCTCTCAAGAAATTGAGGATGCATTCCAAGAGAAGAAGCTGGTGCTTGCGACATGGATAGATCTGCAGAAAGCCTTTGACAAAGTTTGGAAAGAAGGTCTGATGAAGAAACTGAGAAACTGTAAAGTCAATGGAAGAATGTACAAATGGGTGAAAGCATACTTGCACAACAGAAGAGCCCGAGTACAGATAGACGGACTCAAGAGCAAGAAAGTACTATTGCATTACTGGGTTAGTATCTTGACTTCAGACAATTTGAATGTAGTATTAGCAGCTGCCACCTGTCCTTTAATTTTAACCCACACATGTTCTATAGGGTTTAAATGAGAATGATAAGGCGGAAGTCTCAAGCACCTATGGCCATGCTCTTCTATCAACTTGTCGATTTGATATTTCTTGCTTTTTTGTGCCTGTTTTACAAGGGACAACAACTGTAGCTTGAAATATGTTTCTGGAAATGGTATATTTTCCCTTCGGAGCCATATCTTTATTGCTTCCTTTGTGCTCGATGCCGTAGGTATTTTGTCTTCTTGGGCAACAACATTGTGATATGATGCATTGTCCATGATTAGACAAGACGGTCTATCAAGGGATGGAAGTACTGTATTCTCGAGCCAATCTCTAAATACATTTCCATTAATCTCATTATGATAATCCCTATTGTCTGTATGCTTTGATACGAAAAAGAGCGCAGCATTTTGTAGTAAGCCATTATGCGTATTACCAGCATAGGCTATGACCAAACGCTGTCCTTTACTACTGGGCACATAACGCTGTATCTTTCCATCCACTGATTGCCATTCCTTTTCACTTGTGTGGTGCGCATTGATCCACGTCTCATCCAAATACACTATGTCATAATTTTCTTTGCGCGTTTCCCTTATTTCACGTAGGTATCTGCTTCTCATGGCTCCTAAATGCGGTTGCTCGCAAAGGATATTTCTACCTCCTTTGTAATTTCTAAAAGTGAAGCCTAATGTCCTTATAATTTTCCACAAAGTTGTTTTGGATAGCTCTATGTTATTGTTCTTTCTCAACCAAACCCTCAGTTTTCTAACAGTCACTGTTTCTTTGGCATCCATCATTTTTATAATAACTCGCCTGATGACACCATTGTCAAAGCTGTCTACAATTGCCTTTCTACCTACTGTTTGCTTATCGAGTGTTGGTTTCATTCCAGATTCTTGCACCCATCGACGAAATGACCGTTTACTCAAACCCAGTGCATGCATTGTTCTTTTTTCGGGATTTGTAACAGTATGAAACAGTTTCCTGCGATCAGCTTCTTGACAAAAATATGTGTACAACTTCATAGCGATGCTTTGAAGTATACACAATTTCACATTCAATCCCATTGAACAATATTCACACATTCAAATATTCATCACCATCATCAAGTGCCGTGCCGGATGGCGTAGGCGTTCATGGCTCTCCACAGATCTCGGTCTTTGGTGTTCTGGATCAACTCTGCTGATGATATTCCTCCATGCCACCGACTCAATTCGTCCAGCATCATTTCTCTGGGTCTGCCTCTGCCTCTCTTCCCCTCGATCATTCCAGTTGTCACGATGTTCTCCAATGCCTCTCCTTTCATCACATGACCAAAGAAAGCTGTTTGTCTCTTTCTTATTGTTGTATATAGTGTTCTAGTTTCATTAGCCTCTTTCAGGCAATCGTTGATAGTTACTCTGGCATTCCAAGGAATTCGCAAAATTCGTCTTAAAAACCACATCTCTGTTGCTTCTAAGTTCTTCCTAATTTGTTAATTTACATTCCAAGATTCGCTGCCTTACAGCAAAACTGGTTCTATATAGCACTGTAGCACTCTCTTTCTTACATTCATTGATAGCGACTTATTGCATAAGATATTCTTCATTTTCTGAAATGCGGCTTTTGCCTGCCCTATTCTGCTCTTAATCTCTGTTGTACATCTTCCATCCGATGTTATAAGTGCCCCTAGGTATTTCAAATTATCCACTTGGTTGAGAATTTTCTCTTATATTTCTATGTCACATTTTGGTGTCCCCATTTTCTCTGTGGCTAAGGGCTTGCGAACGCGGTTTGTGAGCCCGTATACCCGGGTTCGAAACACGGCGGTGCTGGTTTTTTCGAAAAAGGTATAGGGGCCGGTCGTTCAGAAAGCAATGGCAAACTACTGAACGTATCACCTGCCTAGTACATCAACAGCAGCATGAAAATGTTGGTGTTGACTGCAACGTCCCGGAAGGGAAACGCAACAAAATTTTTTTTTTTCTTTGATATCACCACTGTTACTGTTTTCTTGATATTCAAGGAGAGTCCTTTCTGTGCACTCTCTGATACTACAATGTCCATTATTACATTATTACTTCGTTATATAGAGAGAAGACATCGGGTGACAAGACACACCCCTGTCGTACTCCTAGCTTTATCTGTTTGTAACTACCCTCTTTATTTCCCATTTTAATTGCTGCTTCTTGGTTCCAGTATATATTCTTTATTATTCTTAAATTTTCCCCATCAATGTTGATATCTTCCAAATTTTAATCAGCTCATCATGTGTTACTTTATCAAATGCCTTAGTATAATCTATGAAGCATAAATATATGTCCCTCTGTTTCTCTATTGACCTTTCTATTAATGTTCGTAATATATATATATATATATATATATATATATATATATATATATATATCTATATATATATATATATATATATATATATATTTCGGGCGGAAGAGCGCAATTGGGAGGGTACAAGCCTTACCCTGGTGAGAGGAAATGCAACCTAAAGACAAAGGGTCATGGCAGGGCAGACCAGGCCCTAAGCCTTGGTTGGCAGCTGGTCTAGGATCGAAGCTCCGACAGGCGGACAATTAGAGCATTGCTTTGCTGATCTGGCAGCTTCTGCAGCTTGTCTTGTTCCAGATGTAGGGGTGTTACCTTTCCTCTGGAGTGAACTAGGCAGGCCGAGAGAGGGATCATGCTGCATGGGCAACACTTGATCTCTATATTTTAGCCGAGGCTTTGTGCTATGGAGAGGCGATAACTCCATCCCTTACAAACTATCGTCTGTCAAGACGGCAAGGTGCCAATGATGATATATATATATATATATATTTGAATAACGAAGACACAAACAATAGATTGCACGATTTATTGCCTGGCATATTTCGCTGCATCTCGTCAGGTACATACTGCAGAAATCACACAACTTACGTGAATTAATTAGATAAATCCTTCAAACTGAAATATACACATGTTCGCACATTAATGTCGATTGTCTACCACGGTAATTTTAAACTGACTAACATGTCTTTCTGCTTACACAAGGACGGCTTACGAATTTTGATTAGTATAGCTTCAGCAAACTTTAACAATCGACTACTTTGTGTGTTGAACAACACACGGAAGGCACTGTCTCTTTCAACCACGTGAGCAGTCTCGAGCACATGTCTCCCGACCGATGAAGCCAGACTTTTCCGGTGTGTCGGCCTGCCTAGGCTACCATCTTCTGTGTGTAGTATTTTGTCCAACCAATTCGGAATATGTTCCGAAACCCTGCAATGTAACTGTCTCTCAGTTCTGCCTATGTAGATGGCCTCGCATCTGCATGTAAATTGGTAAATACAATTTGATTTGGCGTACAAAGCTACAGGTTCTTTTACTGCTGGGACTGGGATCGGTGTGTTTCTGTACCTGATGACTAGAGCTGCAGCACAGAATGTTCGCTCGACTGCTGTGGTGAGCCGGTCCCGCAGACGTTGCATTACGTCATCTCCTCGGAAGGTTAGCTGGATGAATACTTTGAGTTTAGGGACTGTAGTTACTTCTGATTTCGGTTTGGGCTGTTGGCAGTGGCGCTTTATAAATCCTGTGGAGTACCCATTCAGGTTTAAGGCATTCTTCAGAGTTTTAAATTCCTCTGTCAGTGTGTCCTGGGTGCATATCTTCCTAGCACGGTCAAACAGGGTCCGTACTAAGCCCCGTTTGTACTGGACAGGTGCGAAGCTCTGAAAATTTAAGTATTGGCCAGTCCATGTTTCTTTGCGGTACACCGATCTTTGAATTGTGCCGTCTGCTCTACGTCTCATTAGGATATCTAGAAACGGCAACGCTTCGTTGTGTTCGTGTTCCATAGATAAAGAGATGTTTTTATGTGTCTCGTTCATTGTGGCCTGGAACGACGTTGCTTGTAGCTCGTCTGTGGTGATAATTAGTATATCGTCCACGTAACGACGGTAAAAGGCCAAGTTATTGATTTCTGAGGATCTCTTTTCTTCTAAGTGTGCCATGAAGATGTCCGCTAGAATAGGTCCAAGTGGGCTCCCCATGGCCACTCCGTCAATTTGGCGATATGACTTGTTTAGAAAGTTGAATTGTATGTTGGCAGTACATAATTTTAATAGCCTCTCTAGAATAGCTGATGGTATGCCTAGTTTTAGTTGTTTGTCTCTAATGCGTTCGCTTATTATATTCACAGTCTCATCTAATGGAACGTTGGTGAATAAAGAGGCAATATCCATGGATGCCATGTGTTTGTTGTTTATGTCCATAGTATCCAATAATTCCACCAGTTCGAATGTATCCCTGAAGGTATTCATCCAGCTACCTTCCGAGGAGATGACGTAATGCAACGTCTGCGGGACCGGCTCACCACAGCAGTCGAGCGAACATTCTGTGCTGCAGCTCTAGTCATCAGGTACCGAAACACACCGATCCCAGTCCCAGCAGTAAAAGAACCTGTAGCTTTGTACGCCAAATCAAATTGTATTTACCAATTTACATGCAGATGCGAGGCCATCTACATAGGCAGAACTGAGCGACAGTTACATTGCAGGGTTTCGGAACATATTCCGAATTGGTTGGACAAGATACTACACACAGAAGATGGTAGCCTAGGCAGGCCGACACACCGGAAAAGTCTGGCTTCATCGGTCGGGAGACATGTGCTCGAGAGTGGTCACGTGGTTGAAAGAGACAGTGCCTTCCGTGTGTTGTTCAACACACAAAGTAGTCGATTGTTAAAGTTTGCTGAAGCTATACTAATCAACCTTCGTAAGCCGTCCTTGTGTAAGCAGAAAGACATGTTAGTCAGTTTAAAATTACCGTGGTAGACAATCGACATTACTGTGCGAACATGTGTATATTTCAGTTTGAAGGATTTATCTAATTAATTCACGTAAGTTGTGTGATTTCTGCAGTATGTACCTGACGAGATGCAGCGAAATATGCCAGGCAATAAATCGTGCAATCTATTGTTTGTGTCTTCGTTATTCAAATTCATCACGGGAAAACATTGTTTTGAATATATATATATATATATATATATATATATATATATATATATATATATATATATATATATATATATATATATATATATATATATATATATATATATATATATATTGCATTGTTTGTACCCTTTCCTTCCATAAAACCGTACTGTTCTGCACTAATTTCCATTTTTATTTTCTTTCTTGTTCTTCTCATTATAATTCTGAGTAGAAGCTTAGTGACATGGTTTATGATGGTAATTGTACGAAAATCTTCACATTCAATTCCTCCTGGTCTCTTTGGCATTGCTATAAATACAGATTTTACCATATCGCTCGGTAAATATCCACTGTTGTAAATATCATTTAGCATTTTGGTTAATATATCTACCCCAAATTCTTCCAATACTTCTAATTCTTCTACTATGATTTCATCTGGTCCAGCTGTTTTTCCTTTCTTCATATGTTTCATAGCGGCAGCGACCTCTTCTTTTAGAATAGGAGGGCCTTCTAAGTTACTTTCTTCTGTTAATTCTTCCCTTTCTCCAGTATATAATTCTCTTACATACTCATTCCACCTCTTCATTATAGCACCTTCCTCCAATAATATCTTTTCTGTTTTTGATTTCAAACACCCTGTATTTATTCTTATTTTTCTTCCTGTGAGCTCACTGATTTGTCTGAGCATACTTTTTTGATCTTTAACGGAATTTAATTCAATTTGTTTGCATTGCTCGTTTAACCAACTTTCGTTTGACTTCACACATTTATCTTTTATTTCTTTATTTATCTTAACATACTCTTGTTTGCCATTTTTATTCTGTTTCCTTTTGTCCATCAGCATTAAGATTTCTTCATTCATCAATTTTTTCTTAGCTTTATGGCTTCTCTCCGGTAATATTTCTTTGCTAGTTTGATGAATGGAGTCCCTTAACATTTCCTAATGATCATTTATACTCTGTATTTTAGCTATTGCATTGTACCTATTTTTCACAGTCACTCTGTATTGTTCTTGAGTTTCTTTATCTACTTTCAGAACCTCTTTATTAAGTCTCAGGTTCTTAACCATTTTTTCCCTCTCTTTAATCTTACTTTTATTTGTCCACATAGTGGTACATGATCACTATTACCGTCAGCACCATTAGCTATTAATATTATATTAATGGTAAGATATATTTATATATTTATTCATATAATCACGTTTCATGAAAGAACCCACAGTGAAGACACCTCTGAACAATTCAATTTAACTGCCAAAACGAAAACCACGAGACAATTTTTAAAAATGCGCGGATGTGTCTTGGTGAAGCTGTAATACTTTTAAAATTATGGACTTAATCTCTGAGCCGTAAATTATATACCGCATATAAACAAACATTGAAATCTGCTGTACAATCTCCAGAACAAAAGTTTTTTGGTTGGGTGGACATAATGATAAGGTTATATGCTAAATCTCATAATTTTCCCTCAGTTGGTTACTGAGATATGAAAAAAATAAACATGGACAAAATAAACAGACTATAGTGACAACTGACAAGATCGAAGGGAACAGACCAAGAGGAAGACCGAGAGGAAAATACCTGGATGGCTTGGCCACATGGCATGGACGAGACAGGAACATTGAGCTGATCCACGACTCTGGTGATCGAGTGAAATGGCGAGTCATGACCGCCTACGCTTTCTTGCATGGCACATGATTGATTGATACTTCGCTTAAGAACCCACTTGTCAAAGTATGGGAGATCTAACAGATCTGCCAACCGCCTCCATTAATATTTATATGGCTGCCATGGCTAATAACAGAGGAATTCCCAACTTTACTTTATTACTTTTTCTTTGTTGCTTCGTAAATTGCATATTCTTTGCAGGTCGTTGCAATCACACCCAGCCCTTATTAGCTGTTTGTGATTTTGGTTTTTACTTTCCCACAAATGCACATGTAAGAAACGAAATTTCCTATACGAATGAAAGACTTGTGCAAATTATGAGCTGCTAATAATGATGATAGAAATAAGATGCTCGCACAGAGAAAAGGTCTTACAACATGTCATCTCTCCATTTTGTCAGTTTCGTAAGCAGCTTGGCCATGTATTCTAAATCAGCTCAAGGATGATTTCATCCAACTGTTCCATTTCGTGCAGTAATCCTCCTTATGTGGCTGATTATTTACATCTGCTCTCCTACATTATGGGGATAATTTAGCGCAAATATTTAAAATATGAACATGCAAAATAGTGTCCAGAATTTGCCAAGTTTTGCGGATTGTGGTGAGATAGATCTTCTTCTCGTCGCAGAATATATAGGTACAATTCTGGAGAAGATTTATGGAACTAGCATGCGAGTTTTCATGTTCTTAATCATGATGAAGCCTAGGTTAATCTGATGTTACGTTTCATGTTGATCTTCGGTTGTATTTTTAGGCAGGCAGACAGACAGACATTGAGACCAAAAAAAAATAGACAAGCAAGCAGGCTGAAAAACAGAGATAGAAACAGATATAGAGTCAGATAAGCTAGCTAGCTAGATAAATAGACAGATAGACAGACAGACAGACAATTTGAACTGTTGACTGATTGAATGATACGTTGCTTGATAGTGGACTACATACTACCAACGAAACACACATAAAAAGAAATCAAAGCTGATGTAAATTCATGACAGAAACAGAAATGGAAATATTTATCTTTCACCATTTTCAGCAGCAAAGCTATAACAATAGAATCCTTCAAAGTCCATAACGATAACAATAAAATGTATCCTTGACAGAGAGACAATCAAGTTCAGAAATATGGAGATCAATATACTTCGTGCTTGTAACTCCGATTTCTCTTCTCGCGTAACCTTGAAAAACCGTCCTGACATTCAGGCAGACGGAGTGCCTCATTTCAACATCCCACAATTAAAATTAGAATCTGAGAGGATTTAATGTGTCCAGACACTCACTCTCGAGACGAATCTCTGTAATACAAGTCAGGAAATGGACAATGCATTTCCGTCCTTGGTGCTTCAGTCTGTGAAGTGGATATCTTGGATATTCTAGATACTCTATCTTAAGGCGCTTTTTATGTTGTAAAATTACAACTGGAAAACTATAAGGGATTGTATAGTAGTAGTAAAACAGGAAAACTTTAACATGTTAAGTAGCAAAATAAGTAAAGTATAAACAAGAAAAGTATAAACGGTTATATAGTAAAACTAGTACAGAAAAACTATATAGTTTATGAACTAAAATTCCAACAGGAAAATTATTAAGTGTTCTATAGATATATTAAACCATGAAAACTGGGAGAGTTTAATATCATATAATTAGAACAGGAAAACTATACAATTGTATGTAGTAGTGTTATTACATGCAAGTTTTACAGTTTTATATATTAGAATTAGAACAGGAAAACCTGTTCTTTATAAACTAGAATTAGAACAGAAAAGCGATAACGATAACTAGTTTAGTTTTAGTTTAGTTTAGTCGTTAGATCAACATTACGGCACACGGTTTAACCCATAAGTGCTCCGTTTATCTCCTAACTCAAACCTGAATCTGGAAAAACTCAGCTCAATGCACGAACTCCGTTGCATCGGCGAGGATCCTGAAATACTTTAGGTAGGTTTTTAACTCGAAATTTTGCCCGGGCAGCGCCGTTAGGCTACTCTTTTTCGATTTCCAACTGCCAAGGGATATTTTACATGCGCAAAAATACACACCGGCGAAAATTTTATTACTGGAAGTCCAGGTGGATTTTGTAAAAAGATCCCGGTCATCACCGCGGCCTGAACCCGGGACCTCCAGCCCTCGATAACGATAACGTTTGACCAAGAGTTTGATATTCATAACAACAACTCTACTACCAACTCTAAGATTGAAATGGATAGGCTTATTATTGATAAAACCCTCTCCTGTTAAATGGAGTAGGTTAGAAAAAGAATAGTGGATTCAAACCATTTTGAGAAATTAATGTTCTATTGCTTGGTTGGTTGAATGGTTGATTGGATGGTTGGTTGGATGTTTGGTTGGATGGTTGGTTAATTGGGTGGATGGTTGATTAGTATGTTAGATATTAGGTGGTTGGTTGGTTTGTGAATCCCCTAGAATACTTAGTCTTAACTCTTAAGTCCGACACATTTATGTTCAGGTAGGTAAAGCCCCGAAGAGAACCTACATCTGTCGGAGCGAGATTGTTATAGAAACGTTCCTTCCGACCCGGTACTGCAGTACCATCTACTTCTGTGTTGCACATACATTTCTACTGACCCGGTACTGCAGTACCATCTACTTCTGTGTTGTACATACATTTCTACTGACCCGGTACTGCAGTACCATCTACTTCTGTGTTGTAGATACATTCCTACTGACCCGGTACTGCAGTACCATTTCCTTCTGTGTTGTAAAGCTCACCTTCTGTGTTGTAGAGTTCACCTTCTGTATTGTAGAGTTCATCTTCTGTGTTGTAGAGTTCATCTTCTGTGTTGTAGAGTTCATCTTCTGTATTGTAGAGTTCATCTTCTGTATTGTAGAGTTCACCTTCTGTGTTGTAAAGCTCACCTTCTGTGTTGTAAAGCTCACCTTCTGTGTTGTAGAGTTCACCTTCTGTATTGTAGAGTTCATCTTCTGTGTTGTAGAGTTCATCTTCTGTGTTGTAGAGTTCATCTTCTGTGTTGTAGAGTTCACCTTCTGTGTTGTAGAGATCACCTTCTGTGTTGTAGAGTTCAACGTCTGTGTTTTAGAGTTCACCTTCTGTATTGTAGAGTTCATCTTCTGTATTGTAAAGTTCACCTTCTGTATTGTAGAGTTCACCTTCTGTGTTGTAGAGTTCATCTTCTGTGTTGTAGAGTTCATCTTCTGTGTTGTAGAGTTCATCTTCTGTGTTGTAGAGTTCACCTTCTGTGTTGTAGAGTTCACCTTCTGTGTTGTAGAGTTCACCTTCTGTGTTGTAGAGTTCATCTTCTGTGTTGTAGAGTTCACCTTCTGTGTTGTAGAGTTCACCTTCTGTGTTGTAGAGTTCAACGTCTGTGTTGTAGAGTTCATCTTCTGTGTTGTAGAGTTCACCTTCTGTGTTGTAGAGTTCACCTTCTGTGTTGTAGAGTTCACCTTCTGTGTTGTAGAGTTCACCTTCTGTGTTGTAGAGTTCACCTTCTGTGTTGTAGAGTTCACCTTCTGTGTTGTAGAGTTCACCTTCTGTGTTGTAGAGTTCACCTTCTGTATTGTAGAGTTCATCTTCTGTGTTGTAGAGTTCACCTTCTGTGTTGTAGAGTTCACCTTCTGTGTTGTAGAGTTCATCTTCTGTGTTGTAGAGTTCACCTTCTGTGTTGTAGAGTTCACCTTCTGTGTTGTAGAGTTCACCTTCTGTGTTGTAGAGATCAACTTCTGTGTTGTAGAGTTCACCTTCTGTGTTGTAGAGTTCACCTTCTGTGTTGTAGAGTTCACCTTCTGTGTTGTAGAGTTCACCTTCTGTGTTGTAGAGTTCAACTTCTGTGTTGTAGAGTTCACCTTCTGTGTTGTAGAGTTCACCTTCTGTGTTGTAGAGTTTACCTTCTGTGTTGTAGATGTCACCTTCTGTTCTGTAGAGTTTAAGTATTAATAGTAGTAGTAGTAGTAGTAGTAGTAGTAGTAGTAGTAGTAGTAATAGTAGTAGTAGCAACTTATGCATTGTAGTAGTAGCTGTCGCATTAGTGGTAGTAGTAGTAGTAGTAGTAGTAGTAGTAGTAGTAGTAACTTATGCATTGTAGTAGTAGCTGTCGCATTAGTGGTAGTAGTATTAGTAGTATAAATAGCAGTTATATTAATAGTTTTAATATTAGTAACTGTAGTATAAGTAGTAATAATAGCAGCATTATTAGTAGTATTAAAGGTAGTATTACTATTAGTAGCAGTAGCTGTGACATGGGTTGTAGTAGTAGTAGTAGTAGTAGTAGTAGTAGTAGTAGTAGTAGTAGTAGCTGTAGTAGTAGTATGTGCAGTAGTTGTAGCAGCTGTAGCATGCGTAGTAGTAGTAGTTGTAGTAGTAGTAGTAGTGGTGGTGGTGGTGGTGGTAGTAGTAGTAGTAGTAGTAGTAGTAGTAGTAGTAGTAGTAGTAGTAGTAGTAGTAATAGTAGTAGTAGTAGTAGTAGTAGTAGTAGTAGTGGAGGTATGTTGCAGCAGCTACACAGTAGTGGCTGGAACACGAGTAGGAGGAAATAGAAAAAGAAGTTTAAGAAGAAAATAAGAATGAATAGAAGAATATCGTATAGCAGATGATGTTGTCGAATACGACGATAATATTAAAAATGATGCAGAAAAATGAAAACCCTTGGCACGAAAAACATTCCTGTTATAGTGAGTGATACAATCGGAGCAACCCCACCAGGGACATGTCAGCCTGTACAATCAATCCGATGACACTGCAGACGTACACTCCAGGTCCCTATCCCCCACTCGCAATGAGTGTATTCAAATTAATTTGGTGTCTCATCGCATAAAACACTGGCCAGGAAGTCAGGTATACCAGGCCATTGCTCCAGTGCGACCATGTCTAGACGTGCTGGTTTTTCGTGATTGTTAGCCAAATGGAAATTAATATTGGGAATCCTTGAACTAATATGTGAAAACATGTGTATGCATGCCTGTTTGACTGCTTATAAAGTAACTCAAGTAAAGGATTCTTTAACATGCCTTAAGGACCAATAGGCATATGGTGCTTGACCTATAATATTTTAGACCAGTCGGCGCTCGGGTGGTTCTGTTTTCGGTATCATACTGGCCGCCTGGACTTCCTTGACAACTTATTTAGTTTAGTTTAGTTTAGTTTAATTTAGTCGACGAATCAACATCACGGCACACGTGTGTAACCCATAAGTGCTCTGTTCTACTCCTAACTCATGCCTGAGTCCGGAGAAACTCAGCTCAGTGCTCAAACTCCATAGCACAGGTAAGGATCCTGAAATACTTTGGGTAGATTTTTAACTCGAAATGGGGGGGGGGGGGGGGGAGGGGAGGGGAGGGGGGGGCTGAGTGATCTCGAGGTATTGGTTCGCCTCGAGTGCTGGAGGTCCCGGTTTCTGGACTTCTAGTAACAAGATATCCCTTGGTCTCTGCGCAGTGAGATCGGACGCCCGTGTGTATTGTTGCGCACGTAAAAAAAAATCCCTTCGCAATTGGAAATTGAAAAAGAGTAGCCTAACGGCGCTGCCCGTGCAAAATTTCGAAGTTAAAAACAAATTTCGACAACTTATTTATTACTTATAAATTCTACCAATCTAGTGTCTAGTTGCCGGTCTTCCTGGCCTAGGTATTAAACGACTCACTCCGTAATCCCGTTTATCCACATTGGGTAACGCAGCGCGCGAGAATTGGAAGCGGTTCTCGCCGCATTGGTAACTTACGGGATAAGTAAGCCAGCCGTTCAGAAAGCAATGGCAAAATACTGAGCGTAATCTTGCCAAGAAATCAACAATTAGCTGAAAGATGCTGATGTTGACAGCGATGTCCTGTATAGGATATGCGAAAAAAAGTGTCTAGTTGGTCATGCGTCAAAGTTCACTTGTTCCCGCAGCGAGGCACCGTGTTAATTTGAAACTGAAAGATTCGAATCCCGGATGGTAGCTATAGCTTTCTATCTTTATGTTGTCTAGTGAGTCCACTAGTCTCTACTTCCTTATTTTCACTCCCATGAGAGCCACACAATACGTGTGTGTTTACTTTTTATTTTCAAAGGTTTCCACATTTGACACACATGCCCATCTAACATTCTTATCTCTTTCATTTCATGCTCCACGGATCCGGATGGTCAGAGAAACAATTGTATTGAGCAGAAAGTGGGTTTTTTAATCTCATCTGGCTAGAACAGACAACGCTGAGAATGGATCACATCGAGCCAACAACAATTAGAATTAAAGGCGGGGGGCATTATACCACAAGTGTTTAATTTTCTCTCAGATTTGATGACGAAAAAATGAATTTCCAGGGGAGCATTTGCTTAACAAGGCTTGTTTTTTTCAGAGTTCATTTGCAGTTTAGGAGCTTAGGTTGCTTTCTGTGAAGGCGTTAGGAATCGCACACGTAAAAGAAAAGAACACGAATACGGCAATCGAAAAGGAATAGATGCTGTAAACAAAATTCGAAATCTGAGCAAGAGAAGAATATTTAGAATGAGAGAGAGAGAGAGAGAGAGAGAGAGAGAGAGAGAGAGAGAGAGAGAGAGAGAGAAGAGAGAGAGAGAGAAGAGAAGAGAAGAGAAGAGAAGAGAAGAGAAGAGAAGAGAAGAGAAGAGAAGAGAGAGAGTACTAGAAGCAGTGATATTACGAATGAAAAAGAAGAATAATATAAGACTTAAAATAGTAACTACAAGAAAAGGAAAGAAACACATCACGAGGCAATGAATTAGTGACAATAATTGTAGTAGTAGTAGTAGTAGTAGTAGTAGTAGTAGTAGTAGTAGTAGTAGTAGTAGTAGTAGTAGTAGTAGTAGTAGTAGTAGTAGTAGTAGTAGTAGTAGTAGTATATTGAGTTGAGTTGAGTTGAGTCAAGAACCGACATTATTGCACTCGGAGCATTCCCATAAGCGTTCAGCCATAATCTCTAACAGCCAGTATTGTACCAATACTAATGGTGCCGGATACAATCAGATTATATGTCCGTCTTGCTTTACCTATGAGTGACGAATATCGACCAGATCCTCTGACCACTCCCTGCTGCCACTTTATCTCTAGACCAGTGGTTCTCAACCGGTGGGAAAATCCCCCCCCCCCCCCCCCCCCCAATGGGGGAATGTTAAGGTTTCCAGGGGGTGGGGGAAATTAAGATTATTTCAAGATCGCGTTAATATAAGAACCCATTACTTGATATTGTTTTCCCCTCCATACTTTACGGTTCCGTACTTCTCGCCCTTCTGAAATTCGTTCATGAAGTAAGTAGACCCGCAAATCAGGGTCTATATAGACGTCTAGACTTGTTGTAGGTATGTATTGTTAAATTTAGGTTCCATTTTTACGTTTTCTGTATAAGGGTGTGAGGGGGGGGGGGGAGAGAGAATTTATAGGGAGGGAATACGACAGGGAGGAATTGCATTATGAACATATAGTGAACGGGTGCATATGCCAAAAAAGGTTGAGAACCACTGCTCTAGACCTTGTTAATCAAACTATTCTTATGCATTGTTTACGCGCTCCTAGAGGGCCTTCACTACATCTGCTTTGTCATGCATCAAATCACAACCCTCAATGACGCAGCACCAGGCAATCTATCTGCTTCTTTATTCCCAACCACACCAGAGTGTCCTGGAGAACAAATCCAGCGAATGTAGTAGTAGTAATATAGTGGTCGTACTACTACTACTACTACTACTACTACTACTACTACTACTACTACTACTACTACTACTACTACTACTACTACTACTACTACTACTACTACTACTACTACTACTACTACTACTACTACTACTACTACTACTACTACTGCTGCTGCTGCTCCTACTACTACTGCTGCTGCTACTACTACTACTACTACTACTACTACTACTACTACTACTACTACTACTACTACTACTACCAGCACCACCAGCACCAGCACCAGCACCACCAGCACCACTAGCACCACCACCACTACCACTACTACCACTACTACTACTAGTAGTAGTAGTAGTAGTAGTACTAGTAGTAGTAGTAGTAGTAGTAGTAGTAGTAGTAGTAGTAGTAATAGTAATAGTAGTAGTTGTAGTTAGTGTTGTAGTCAGTAGTGGTATTAGTAGTATAGGGTGTATTTTAATAAGTGTGCAGTGTTTGAAAATATTGCCGGTCCAAATTTCGTATTTACCTATTATGGTTCATGAACTTTACAGGGGGTAAATACAACATTTTCAAACACTACAGTCGTTAAAAACACACCCTAGTAGATAGTGCTGTTGTTCTTGGTTTTGTTGTAGATGTAACATAGAGGTTTGCATGGCTGCGGGATTTAATGCGCTAGCATTTAAACTTCCAGTGCGCTGACGGTGAAGTATGGGGTTGAATCCCCACACCACTCAGATAAATGTTTTTGTTGAATTCTCTTTCATAAATTAATGGCCAACTCGTCCATTCATTCATTCAGTAGCATATCCTTTGCAGAACCTCGCTCCCATAGCAACCTTCCGGAAAACCTCCCGATCATAAGCGAGATGTTGTGCGTCCGACACATCCATCTGGAGATCATCCGCTACATCCTGCACCCATCTTCTCTTTGGCCTTCCTCTTCCTCTCTTCCCAGGCATATACCCCTCCATTATTGTTCTCTCCAAACTTTCGTGACGTTTCTAGTGACCAAAATATTTCAATTTTCCTTGTTTTATTGTCTTTAATAGCCATCCTTCTTCAATATTCAGGTCTTGAAGTATGGATGCATGTGTTCTTTTCTTTACTCAAGATATTCTTACAACTCGTCTGTAACATTTATATTCGAAGGCATTTATGCGCTGATTCAGCTTGTTTAGTAAGTGGCCAGATCTCACAGGCGTGTGTTGCAATGGGAAAGATGCATGCTCTTAAAAATCAAATTTTTGTAGTTCTGTCTGTCCCATTCCATAATGTATTCAGTTGTTTTAGTCCTTGAAGAGCAATTGATAGTCGTCGTTTAATTTCTTTCATTGTGTCACCGTTGTTGGTAATCAATGACCCAAGGTATTGAAAATTTACCACCACCTCCAAGTTTTCCTCATTGGTTATTAGGTGTTCTATACCAGTCTGTGTTGTGGATAGCAATACTGTATCATCAGCATACCGAATCTCTGGATATGTCATGACCACCGATATTTAGGGCATCATATAGCTCCCTGTTTATATCATCTCTTACATTTCTCATTATATTTTCGGCGTATGAGGTTAAACAAATAGGGGGACAGCACACATCCCTGACGGACTCCTTGCTTGATGTCAAACCAATTTGATGTCTCACCATCTATTCTAACCGCTGCTTGTTGGTCTAGATAGAGCATTCTACAGAATGTAAAATTGTCTAGACAAATCCACCTGGGATTGGGGTTAATTACAATGTCCTGCAAAACAGAACATGCAACATTATTTATTTACAGTTGTAACAGCAGACATTATAGCAATAGTAAGTTCAGTAACAATAGTCGGATGAGCAGAAGCGAACGTGCAGTTTAAGATGACAATACTGATGACAATGGGGAAATCCTTGTCAATGTGAAGACAGCGTAACAAGCTTTCAGTGTCCCTATTGCCGCTTGAGAATATCACAAAATCCAACAGGATAACGCCAATTTCCAAAATCAGTCTCATACTATTAGTAAAGTACAGGGTGTATTATTAATGACTGTGCAGTGTTTGAAAATAATGCCGTTCCAAGTTTTGTATTTACCTATTATGTTGCATGAACTTTACAGAGGGTGAATATAAAACTTGGACCGGCAATATTTTCAAACACTGCACAGTCATTAAAAGTACACCCTATACTCTCTCTGTATATAATCCTTACGGCCAATGATTGAATACAAATTAATGGTGGCACCTAGTTGCATTCAATGCATGCCAGGAAGTCTGTTTTATTTTATTACAGCCGCTGTTTTTGAACTCAAGCGTAGTCCATATACATGCTACTACTTCTAGTGCCCTGGACTGCTGTTTGTGTTTGTATTAGCTTTCCCTTTAATCAGTGCCCCTCACCATCAGGCGAACCCACTCTGACTTCTGAGGTATTTTTCAAAATTTAAGTTCCTAAGTCTAGGACGAGAAGTCAACATTTTAGTCTTCGAGACTACCGATTTAACTAATTCTGCCCCGGTATATTATTGCATTAACTCTCACAGTTTCAGTATTACTTCATCTCAGTTAGCTCCAAATACTTGTCAGTTTAACCCACTGGGCGATGTTTCCCCCTGGTGTTTTCTGTCTCGGACAGTTGTTAATTTCGCCACACACCTAGACATTAGTCTCACCTCAAACCCAAACAGTTATTAGTTTCACTGCTGTCTCAGACATTCATTACATGCATTGCTGTGCGAGAGGTTTAACATTTTCACGTGAACCCCTGATGGAAATGTGTTCAGTGTTGTCTCGGTCAGTTATCACTGTCAGTGTTGTCCCGGTCAGTTATTGCTTTTAGTGTTGTCCCAGTCAGTTATTGCTTTCAATACTGTCCCAGTCAGCTATTGTTTTCACTGCTGTCCCAGTCAGTTATTGCTTTAAATACTGTCCCAGTCAGCTATTGCTTTAAATACTGTCCCAGTCAGCTATTGCTTTCACTACTATCCCAGTCAGCTATTGCTTTCACTACTATGTCAGTCAGCTACTGCTTTCACTACTATCCCAGTCAGCTATTGCTTTTACTACTATCCCAGTCAGCTACTGCTTTCACTACTATCCCAGTCAGCTATTGCTTTTACTACTATCCCAGTCAGCTACTGCTTTCACTACTATCCCAGTCAGCTATTGCTTTTATTATTATCCCAGTCAGCTACTGCTTTCACTACTATCCCAGTCAGCTATTGCTTTTATTATTATCCCAGTCAGCTACTGCTTTCACTACTATCCCAGTCAGCTATTGCTTTTATTATTATCCCAGTCAGCTAAAGCTTTCACTACTACCCCAGTCAGTAATTGCTTTCAGTGCTGTCCCAGTCAGTAATTGCTTTCACTACTACCCCAGTCAGTAATTGCTTTCACTACTACCCCAGTCAGTAATTGCTTTCACTACTACCCCAGTCAGTAATTGCTTTCACTACTACCCCAGTCAGTAATTGCTTTCACTACTACCCCAGTCAGCTATTGCTTTCAGTGCTGTCCCAGTCAGCTATTGCTTTCACTACTACCCCAGTCAGCTATTGCTTTCAGTGCTTCCAGTCAGCTATTGCTTTCACTACTACCCCAGTCAGCTATTGCTTTCAGTGCTGTCCCAGTCAGCTATTACTTTCACTACTGCTCCAGTCAGCTATTGCTTTCACTACTACCCCAGTCTGCTATTGCTTTCAGTGCTGTCCCAGTCAGCTATTGCTTTCACTACTACCCCAATCAGCTATTGCTTTCAGTGCTGTCCCAGTCAGCTATTGCTTTCACTACTACTCCAGTCAGCTATTGCTTTCACTACTACCCCAGTCAGCTATTGCTTTCAGTGCTGTCCCAGTCAGCTATTGCTTTCACTACTACCCCATTCAGCTATTGCTTTCAGTGCTGTCCCAGTCAGATATTGCTTTCACTACTATCCCATTCAGCTATTGCTTTTACTACTATCCCAGTCAGCTATTGCTTTCACTACTATCCCAGTCAGCTATTGCTTTCACTACTATCCTAGTCAGCTATTGCTTTCAGTGCTGTCCCAGTCAGCTATTGCTTTCTGTGCTGTCCCAGTCAGCTATTGCTTTCACTGCTGTCCCAGTCAGCTATTGATTTTACTACTATCCAAGTCAGCTATTGCTTTTACTACTATCCCAGTCAGCTATTGCTTTCACTACTATCCCATTCAGCTATTGCTTTTACTACTATCCCAGTCAGCTATTGCTTTCACTACTATCCCAGTCAGCTATTGCTTTCACTACTATCCTAGTCAGCTATTGCTTTCAGTGCTGTCCCAGTCAGCTATTGCTTTCTGTGCTGTCCCAGTCAGCTATTGCTTTCACTGCTGTCCCAGTCAGCTATTGATTTTACTACTATCCAAGTCAGCTATTGCTTTCACTACTATCCCAGTCAGCTATTGCTTTCACTACTATCCCAGTCAGCTATTGCTTTCACTACTATCCCAGTCAGCTATTGCTTTCACTACTATCCCAGTCAGCTATTGCTTTCACTACTATCCCAGTTAGCTATTGCTTTCCGTGCTGTCCCAGTCAGCTATTGCTTTCTGTGCTGTCCCAGTCAGCTATTGCTTTCACTGCTGTCCCAGTCAGCTATTGCTTTTACTCCTATCCAAGTCAGCTATTGCTTTTACTACTATCCCAGTTAGCTATTGCTTTCACTGCTGTCCCAGTCAGCTATTGCTTTTACTACTATCCCAGTCAGCTATTGCTTTTACTACTATCCAAGTCAGCTATTGCTTTCAGTGCTGTCCAAGTCAGCTATTGCTTTTACTACTATCCCAGTCAGCTATTGCTTTCACTACTATCCCAGTCAGCTATTGCTTTCACTGCTGTCCCAGTCAGCTATTGCTTTCACCCCAGACAAGGACAATCATTACATTACAATCAGATGAAGTCATTTATTATTTTCATTCCAAACCGAGATAGTTTTTACTTTCACCCGACGCCCAGACAGTTATTACTTCCCTCCCAGGTCCAGATAGGTATTGCTGCACCCCATATTAAGTTATTACTTTCAACGCAAAGATATGTATTACTCTCATCCCAAACGGATTTCATCCCAGACAGTAATTACTTTCACACAGATCAAGGCATCTGATAAATTTACCACATAATAAGACAGTTATTACTTTAGCCTCTGACAAAATAAAATTTTACTTTCGTCACAGACTAACACATTTATTACTGTAATCCCAAACGTAGGATACGCTCATCGCCTGCTAAGTGAGGGACAGACTAGTCCTCTCTTCCTCCGTGCATTCAGGCACAGGAGTAGTATGTGATGGTCTTAGAACTTGACATACATATAGCAAGTTATCGCTTCGGGTCTTCTTGTGGTTGTATAAATATATTATAAATTATATTTATAATTATAAATTATAAACATATTTTATACATATAATGCCGGCTCTGTGACAAAGGGGTTACGGACACAATTCGTAATCCTGCATAGATACACAGATAGATATACAGATCGATATATAGATAGAAACACAGCTATGGGCGATTTGGCAACAGACCGCATTGCGTTGGTTTTGATACAATGATATATGTGCCGACCATTCAGAAAGCAATCGCAAACAAATGAACTTAAACTTGCCAAGAAATCACAAACAGCCCAAACAAAAAATATGCTAAGGTTGACTGAAACTTTCTGTAAAGGATAAGGATATGCAACAAACGTTTTTAAAAATTATAATCGCCAGAAATCGCTCAACTCATTATTAAGGCCGCCCGACTGTTTGCTTCTTTGGCAATCTGCAGCCACAAGGAATTAAAAATCAGCTGGATCGATGTCTGCGGATTCCAGATTTGGGACATCCAACACTTAATCACGAATGTCTAATCTGTTCTCAATTTGGAAAGAAGGAAAGTTTCTGCCGTTGAATGTTTGTTAAATACGCAACCATATTTCAAAGTCCATTGACAGTATCATCTGTTCATCTGGTGTTGCTTTTTAGGTTGGTGCTGCCTGAAGTAATAGAAATCAGATGGAAACAATGTTAAAGTCGTTATTTCTTCGTCTGGTCTAGCGTCTAACATTACTTCTTGGTTATAGCTGTCTGTGCAGTTACCTTGTTGTTGTTTTCGTTGTTATCAACCAAGCGTCTTCTGTGCTTCCGTCTTTCTGTCTATATCCACGTAGTAATGCATGCAAGTGTTCATCATCGTTGTGTTGATATGCATAAAGTGTTCCTTTTATTTGACCGTTGGAAGTGACGATTTCTTGATAGCTGCAAGATCTGGACACTTGTTGCTATGTGATTGTCTAGTAATACATATATTATTTTACTGAATTGTTTTGATAGACAGGCAGAAAACAGAAGTAAATATTACATGGCCACACACTGGACAAATACTAAAGAACAAACACGCATCGGTAGATACACACAACACTAAACAAAACACTATCTTTCTAACAACTCTATGCTACCAACGACAAATCTGGACAATGACAGAAAAATAGAAAAGAACAATTGCAACAGAAATGAGATTTCTGAGAAGAATACTCAATGTATGTAGAAGAGAGAAAATAAAAAATGATGAAATCAAGACTAAAGGGTTAATGAAACTAGAACATTATATACAACAATAAGAAAGAGACAAACATCATTCACTGGTTATGTGATGAGAACAGAGGCATTGGAGAACATCGTGACGACTGGAAAGATCGAGGGGAAAAGAAACAGAGACCGACCAAGAGAAATGATGCTGGATGGATTGAGACAGTGGCATGGAGGAATATCATCAGCAGAGTTGATCCAGAACACCAAAGACCAAATATGTGGAGAGACATGAACGCCTACGCCAGCTGGCAGGGCACTTGATGATAATGATGACTGTAATGACTCAGTACCAGTCTGTTATATACCACACTATTTCTATGATTACATTGTCACTATACAGTAATGTTTTAGTGTCAGTTTGTTATATACCACACTATTTCTATGATTACATTGCCACTATACTGTAATGTTTTAGTGCCAGTTTGTTATATACCACACCATCTCTATGATTACATTGTCACTATACTGTAATGATTTATTGTCAGTCTGTTATATACCACACTATCTCTATGATTACATTGCCACTATACTGTTATGTTTTAATGCCAGTCTGTTAGATACCACACTATCTCTATGGTTACATTGCCACTATACTGTAATGATTTATTGTCAGTCTGTTATATACCACACTATCTCTATGATTACATTATCACTATACTGTTATGTTTTAATGCCAGTCTGTTATATACCACACTATCTCTATGATTACATATCCCAATGATGATAACTGGAATTACCATTTGAATGCTAATGAAAAAAATGATTACATTGTCACTATACTGTTATGATTTAGTGCCAGTTTGTTATATCCCACACCATCTCTATGATTACATTGTCACTATACTGAAATGATTTAGTGCCAGTTTGTTATATCCCACACCATCTCTATGATTACATTGTCACTATACTGTAATGTTTTAGTGTCAGTCTGTTATATACCACACAACCTCTATGATTACATTGTCACTATACAGTAATGATTTATTGCCAGTCTGTTATATACCACACTATCTCTATGATTACATATCCCAATGATGATAATTGGAATTACCATTTGAATGCTAATGAAAAAAAAATGATTACATTGTCACTATACTGTAATGATTTAGTGCCAGTTTGTTATATACCACACTACCTCTATGATTACATTGTCACTATACAGTAATGATTTATTGCCAGTTTGTTATATCCCACACCATCTCTATGATTACATTGTCACTATACTGTAATGATTCAATGCCAGTCTGTTACACAGTGCTATATATCTGATTACATTATCAGTAAGGTCGTTATCCTTAAGCTGATGTATCATACGTCAAAAGCTAATCATACGGTACAGACTATGGTTCGTGTGATTTAATGTGTGTTTCACACGCAATCTTTGTGATCAGAACCACATAGTAGTATTAGAATTACAGGTATTGATTAACACACATGAGTTCTTAGGGGAAATCGTTAGATATAAGAATACCCCACACTCTGACAGCTACATGAATAGAGAACCGAGGGACCATGATATCGTACTGGTACTCTCGTTATAAGGAATTAACAATTGTGATTCAATACACTGTCAGCTAATGTGTGTATTTTATTCTCGTGTTGCTTTCAAACGGGGTAGGGTTATCCCCTATCAAAGGAGAGATAAGGTGCCTCCTTCCCTCCGCTAGCCTAGGGACACCCTTGGGCAAAGTGTAGTTGTTATATATTGTTTAAAGCACAACGTAACAAAGGTGCCAGTGATGTTTTTATAAACCAGTCGGTAGCAGATATGTGATGTAGTTAATATCCCTCTGACACAGGGATGTCAAACTAAATCGCTCAGCGGGCCGGACAGGATAAACATTCAATAAGGCGAAAATTAAACCTTGTTTTAAACATTAATATATATTAAAACAGAAACAAGTTTTAATAATAAAACATCATTGGTATACACATTTTCATTCTTACGTCAGTTTGTCAGAGCACGATGTTTGGCATATTTTCTTGGCTAAAAGTTCGTTTATGTTGGGAGTAATGTTTTGTGTCATTGAGATTCTCATGATGGACTGCAAGTGTTCATCAGTGAGACGAGTCCTGTGTGATGTTTTGTTAATCTTCATCACAGAAAACAGCTGCTCACACAGATATGTGCTACCAAACATGCTCAAGATTCGAGTCGCATGTTGACGAAGCCGGGGAATCTTTTCAGGAATAAAACGAGTGAACTGTGCAGGCCCCACACTGTCGTACTTTGCCTTTAGTGTCCCATTACACTGCAGCTCTATTAACTCCATCTGCAAATTTACAGGTGCAGTTTCCACATCTATGGCAAATGGATTACGAAACAGCTCGAAATTACTTTTCTGTGCTTCAAAGTCACTAAAGCGCCGTGCGAACTCGGCGCGAAGTAAGCTAAGTTTTTCAGCAAAGTGTGCATTGGGAAACACTATAGCGTTGACTTGGTTTATCATTGCCTAGCAACAAGAAAAGTGAGACAGGTTGCATTGGTGCATTTGTGTCTCCCATAAGCGCAGCTTCATTTGAAATGCTTTCACTGCATCATGCATATCAGTGATAATGTGATCCCGTCCCTGGAGCTGCAGGTTCAAGTCGTTGAGATGAGTGGTTATATCAGACAGAAACGCCAACTCACATTTCCACTTTTTATCCCGAAAAACTGTGGAATCTATTCCTTTACTGTCCATGAATTGACAGATTTCCTCGATCAGCTGGAAAAATAGAACTTTCCCCCGACTTAGCCACCGCACCTCTGTATGATAAGGCATGTCACTGAACGCCGACTCTATTTCCTGCAAAAAAGACTGAAATTGGCGGTGATTTAAACCTTTGGCTCTGATAAAGTTGACGGTTTGTGTTACAATGCTCATTACATCTTCCATGTTGAGGACTTTACCACACAGCGATCCTTGGTGTATGATGCAGTGATATGCTATCAATTCACCAGTACAGTTCTCCTGCATCTTTAACCGCATCCTTCCAACTAGTCCACTTTTTTCGCCACACATCGCCGGTGCTCCATCTGTTGTCAATCCAACGAGTTTGTACCAAGGCAGGTTCATGTTGGTTAAACTTTGACATATGTTGTCAAAAATGTCTTTTCCTGTCGTTGTCCCATGCAAGTATTTCATGTCCAATATTTCTTCTGTAACATTCAAACTGGAGTCCACTCCACGGATGAAGATGGCGAGCTGTGCAGTGTCAGTCGTGTCATTACTTTCATCGACAGCAAGGGAGAATGCAACAAAGTCTTTGCCTTTTTCGATCAGCTGTGTTTTCACATCAGTGGCCATCTCACAAACCCGATCAACAACCGTATTTCTGCTAAGGCTTACCTTTGCAAACATCTGCTTTTTGTCTGAACACAAGACGTCACACACTTTCATCATGCAGCGCTTCAGAAACTCTCCTTCTGTAAATGGTCGGCCTGATTTTGCGATCTCCTCTGACACAATAAAACTTGCTTTGACTGCAGCATCAGTTTGTGATTTTGCTTTGGTGAAAAACATCTGCTGTGATGTTAGATGCCTCTTCAATTCTTCTACATTCTGTAGCTTCTGCTCTGCATTCAGGCTGTTTAACTTGTCTTGATGTTTAGTCTCGTAGTGCCGTCTCAGATTATATTCTTTGATCACAGCCACATTATCTCCACAAATTAGACACACAGGTTTACCGCCAATATCAGTAAACATATAGTCAACCCCCCAGCGGCTTTGAAAGGCTCTGTTTTCAGAATCAACTTTTCTCTTGGCCATTTTAAAGGCTAGCTTTGATTTTAAAAGATTGTGCATCTACCGACAGACGCTTGATTGATATCAGGTTAGCCGTAGCGGGAAAAGGTGATGTAATATCCGGGCATTACACTACTTTTCATTTTTTATGCGCCAATCCAAAACGAGCATCTGAACGTTGCTAGGTAACTATAACGACGAACACTAACTCACTACACAACTTTTATTTTCGCTTATTCTGATCGAAGCGAGAACGCTCTCAGGTAGCCTATCATTCGGAAGGCAGCTAATTAGGGAATTTGATTTGCACTTTACATCGTGACCATAAAAAATTATTTTTGCCTAAAATTCTCTCTTGGGCCCAATATAGTTGTACGTCGGTTGAGACCTCTTGGGCCTGATATGATTGTACGGCGAGCCGGATGTGGTCTGCGGGCCTTGAGTTTGACACATGTGCTCTAACACATCTTCATTATACATCAGGTCCCGTGCAGAAAGTGGCTTTCATCAGAGACCGTAGCGAAGATTCATCAGGAGAACCCACCCCGACTTCCGAGGTATTTGTAATGTATGTCCCCAAGTCAAGGACGGGAAGTCAACATTTTAGTATTGACTGGGACTGCTCACCGTCTCAAAGAGTCAATTAGTGAAACTATAGCGCGTACATAATGTAGCATTGAGGATTATTCTAGGGTGTACAAGGGACACCCCAATAGTCTGTATGCGATATATCCTGGTGTTGCCGACCGTTGCTGACTCAAGGTGGTACAGGTAAGGTTATACCTCTAGGCAGCTGCGGACAAGGAACACCTCCTGCATGATTGCCTGGATGCGGTCAAGGGCCACAGGCTGTTGAGAGGAAGATCATGGACAGCTCAGGCAGAAGATACCATCAGAAAAGTGTGAAGATTTGAGAAGATTGGCAGAGGCAAAGAGTGGGTTAGAATGCCGAATATGAAATGCAGACTTGTGTGGGGGTATAATCACATTGAACTGTGAGTGTAGTGAGTGGCCGGCAGGTACTACGAAAGCTGATATTCAGCAATTAATCCATGACTACTCTCGTGCTGGCGGTGTGATTACCGTGGATATCATTACGATGGCTCCGTGGTTACCTTTACGATGGCTCCGTGTTAAGAGGCACACAAAAAAAGTGCGTGGAGATTTATAGCAAAAGAAAATGGCCGATGTCTAGTAAAGGTGAGCTGGCATATGACACCACAACCTCGAGTCTGAGAATAGAGGTAGAGGAAGTTAGTGCAATTTTTCACTGGTTGTAGAACAAACTGTATACGCATGCGATGGTTGTATACAGTGTGTTTTTAATGACTGTGCAGTGTTTGAAAATATTGCCAGTCCGAGTTTTGTATTCACCCTCTGTAAAGATCATGCAACATAATAGGTGAATACAAAACTTGGACCGGCGATATTTCAAACACTGCACACTCATTAAAAATACACCCTATAATTGATTCACAAAGCATCCTGGCAAAGGTGAGGTCTGGCATGCTCTGTACTGAATGGCATGCATCGATTCAGAAGTCGCGGGTTGTGAGCATTCGCTGGATCTTTCCTACAAAACATCCTGGTGTGGTTGGAAATGAACAGGCAGACAGATTGGTTGGTACCCCATCATTAAGGGGTGATTTGATGCATGTTAAGGCAGGTGTGGTGAAGGCCCTCTGGGAGAATGTGATTAATGCAGAAGAACAGATGGCCTATCATGGTCTAGAGAGAATGCAGTAGCAAGGGGGTGATCAGGGGATCTGGTCGACAGTCGTCACTCAGAGGTAAAGCAAGACAAACATATACTCAAATTGTAACGGGCACCATTAATATTGGAGCTCTACGCTGGCTGTTGAAGATGAGGACTAGCCGCTTATGGGAATGCTCCGAGTGCAGTGATGAAGGTTCTTGACTTCACTCACTCTTAACTCAACTGGTGTAGGAGGTGATGCCACTACCACGCCATCAGTACACCGGAAGTTTAATGAACGAGCGCTATTATCCAGTCGGCCATCCTGGCCTCCCACCTGTCTCTTATTCCTGGAACCATGCCTTCCATTACTGTTCTTTTAAACAACTGTGCATTTAGTATAGCCAAATTATTTAAGTTCTCGTCACATGGTGCCATGTATGAACTAGTATTTTTTCGATGTTTAGATCTTGTAGGATATACGAGTAGTATTTATTTTTTTCTTATTGGTTCAAGATATTTTAAGAATTTTTCTATAAAAGATAAGTTCGACTGCCTCGCTTTTCTTTTATAGTGATTGCGAAATATCTAATGACTCACATACGTATGTTGTCATGAGTAAGATGTATGTTCTCAAACAGTGTTATTTGTAGACTCTTACAACTGTGTAACATCTACTTTGCCATGACCAGTCTACATCTGACTTGTTCAGCTACATTGAACATTTCACACACACCGTTTAAATAGAGATTAACAAAGGATACTTGTGTTCAAACAATCCTTCATGAAGAAAAAAAAAAGAAAAAAAAACACTTTATTGAATTAACAGGCAAACATATGCAGCAAAGAACAAAACAGAAATGTATAGTTCGAGTTCATAAAATGATATCATCGCCGCGCCTGTCGTCTGCCAAATATGATTTTCTGAAAAGCGCGCTTGAAGTCCCTGTTAAACACAGTGTAGATGATTGGATTCAGTGCTGAATTACAGTAACCAATCCAGAAAAACACACTAAAGACCATGTCTGGAAAACAGCCTGGGCAGAAAGCAGAGGCCAGGTACAAGGCAAAGAATGGTAACCAGCATAGGATGAATGCAGCCATGACAAGTCCTAAAACAACGGTGGCTCGGCGTTCCCGAGCTTTCGCCAACTTTCGTTTCTGACGTTCTGCGGTCTGAAAGTCCACCGGTTTACAGACGTCAGGCCGAACCACAGGTTGTTGTTTCCTTTTCCGGCTATTTTTCGTTCTTACTAAGAGGTGTCTTCTAAGCGATTCCAGAACTGAGGTTTTCTCAGCGTTCGTTTGGGTATTGATTGATACTGTAGAACTACCGTTTGCTCGCAGTTCAACAATTTTAAACCGACGGAGAGATCCGTTGTTATGATCGTCATTTGGAACCAAAGCATTGGTGAAGCTTGCAGTACTTACTGGTCTGTGAGTGGATACATCTGTCTCATGTGTGGGAACTGGTTCGAAACTATCTATACCGTGTGTTACCCTGATCAGAGGGTTTACCGTCGGTTCTGTGGAGTCAGAGTCTGTAGAAAGGAGATGAGAATATTCCTCTTTAATATCACTAGCAAGAACTTCTCTGGCCTTTCTAACTTGAAGATTAGCCTCGTCCTCTGATGTAGTTGGTGCAACACTCTCACCTGTAGTGTCAAGCGCTGTTCCTTCTGTCATCTTATCTTCTCCATCTCCCTCATCGTGTTCAGCAGCCATATCTTCAATGTCATGAGAATCTTCCCTGTTTCCCCCATGTTCAGTTATGCTAGACTCTGTTGAATGTTTATGATCAGCTTTAGAATCGGAAGCGCATGTTGGTGCCTTCACGTTTTTTCTAGCTCTTTCCTTGGCTGCCTGGTATATTTTGTAGTATACAAACACCATAATGAAGGCAGGTATGAAAAAGGAACCAAAAGCAGAATAAACCACGTAACCTATGTCTTTGCTAAGGTTACACATGGGCCATTGGGACTCCTGTGTGGGCTGTTTCCATCCAATCAACGGTGGGATGCTGACTACTGCTGATATGAACCACACTGTGAAAATCATTACAGCCGCTCGCTTTCTCGTTCTCTGACGTGCGTAATGAACGGCTCTGGTGATTGACCAGTATCTGTCCAGCGATATCAGGCATAGAGACATAATGGAAGCAGTGCATAGCAGAACGTCGATGGCTTTATACAGCTCACACCAAATGACGCCGAACAGCCAGTAGCCAATCAGCTCATTAGTCAATGAAAACGGTATGACAACCAGCCCAAGAAAGAAGTCCGCGAAAGCCAGCGAGGCAATGAAGAGGTTCTGTGTCGTTTTGAGCGTGCGGTCGTGGATAATTGCCCAAATGACTAAAAAATTTCCGAAAACTATCATTAGAATTATAACTGTGATAATACTGGCCCCGCAAATGATGTGTGGCCATGAGAAGCCGCTGGGGTAGTGCGACCACCACCAGGTTGATGCAGATGTTGTTGGTAATGACGAAGTGTCGTTTTCCCATGCATCGAAAGAGCTGTTGAAGTCAAAGTAGAAGGAGTCGTTGGTGTAGGTTAGCACGATCCTGTCAGGAATGGAAAAATCCAAGTGCGTCACCAAGGGGCTGGACTGAGTAGATATCATATCAGGAAAATGGGCAGCCTGCAATTTTCTAGTTGAGGGATTTTCCATATACATATATCGTTGTGCATCGAAATAGTCCATTCATTTTGTATAAAAATCCTAGTAACGGTTTTTATTAACGGCAGATTTCAAATCGGCTTCACACAGCCCAAACTAAATTAAAGAAATATCGCTTGTATGTTGAATCTTGAATTTGTTATCTACCTGATTGAAACTGCGATAAATTCCAAACTTATTTGCTTGTTTAGAAAGCTCGCGTTAAATTTATTGCAATTCTTTGTTGTCGATATGTAGATTTATGGGCTTTTGCATTCTTTTAAAATGTGACAATATACTTCAACTACTCTTAGTAGACCACATTGCATTTCAAACTCTACATTTCAGTTGCTGCAGCGTTCACGTCGATATCTTCCATTTATACATCACATCCTGCCTCTACATTGCTATGACTTATCAAAGCATGGCGTATGTTAAACAGTCCCCACACAAATAAAGTTTAACAACGGATACACCACATCTGACAGATGGTCTTAATCGATTCGTTTCTTTCTTTTAAATGACTGCATTGGTGGATAGAATGATTTCGATTGTCTAATTTGGCCTTTTCTTTATTTCTATTTGCGTAATTGATTGTTCTTTAATTCCTGCACATTTTTTTCTATGGACAGTAATCAAGCTGATTTGCATTATTATATATCAAATATGAATTATGGGTGCAATTGTGGTAAAATTCGGTGCATATTACGATTATTATATTCTTGTCAGCTGCAAATATCTGTCTTCTTCACACTTGACCAATTAATTAACAACAAACTCTTGTCCTCAATTATTCGTCTTGCAATGAAAAGTCAATTTCTTCTTGTTTTATTGCCATTTATAGAACCTGACTTGTGTTTCATCGCACGGACAATTTATGAATACGTCGCATGCAGTTGTTGGCCCATCTTCTAGACTTAATTTACAACCAGATAACGTTTCTCTAGGTTAATATTTCCACAACAAGCTACTTTATCTTGATTATAGAGCCTTCATTTCACGATTCGGCAATTTTTAGAAATTTACTTACAATAGAAATAAATACGTCTACGTTTGAAAAATCCCATTCTCTAACATCCCGTAAAAACCAGTCTTTCCTTTGTTATAAACCTTAGATAGTTAATTAGTTAATCAGATTATCCTCACTGCACATCGAACCATTAAGTCCATATTTATATAGACAGAGATACACATATTGTTATTGAATCTGTTGACATTAGTATGAACACGAGAATGCGTTTAATTTATCTATTTTATTATCTTGTTCGTATTTTATGGCAGTTGCCTATGCAACACAATATTTAGGAGCTGTCTTTGTGCCGACTAGAATTACTGTAAAATCACAGCGCAGTGTAGTGATCATGTGAAAATATGTATAAAAATCCCCTATGCTGTGCCAAATCAAGTGCTGTACTAAGCCCCCTGCTGTACCAAGCCTACTGTGTGAATCTGAAACATTTATGTCTGTGCGCCCCTGGCGATATGGCGTCCGCGGTGTCTAGATCTGGCCCTGAAGTTCGTCCTTTCGACTGAGGCAGATTGAAAATTCCAGGTTGGTGTGTCAGCCTAACTGAGAGATTTGTTGAATGTTTCTTGGATCAATACTGACGTTCTGTGGCTCGTCATGTGGTCCTGTGTGAGGAAAACAATGACAATAAAATTATATTAGAACTTTTGGAAATAAAAATATTAACACATAGATCATAGACGAGAAGCAAGTAAATGTTCCTATTACGGTTATTACATTATGAATACATATAACATGCATATTTTATATTTTAAAAAGACCTAAATACATTTATATTGTTCTCTTTAATTCGTCTTGTTTGTAGCAGGAATCGGCGATCCTGACTCTGCAGTCCTTTTTACCAACCATACATCCATGCAGCTATTCATCCATTGATCCATTCATCTATCCATACATCCATACATCCAGCCATAATTGATCAATAGATCCATCAGTCGACACAAGTACGTGTATACACGCACACGAACGCAAGGACGCATCCGCACACCCATCCACCACCGACAGACAGACGTATAGATAGAGAGACTTACAGACGACACTAATCAACAACCAACAATGTACCGGATATGAAAATATCGGATCTTAACTCGATGTGCTGAAATCGAAAATGACAATAAACATGTTTATTGGCTCTAGTTTTCAAGATGTTTACTATTAGTGTATTTAATTACGGTCAATTTATATACGAGTATATGACGCAACTGTTGCGGTGACTTAAAAGTGGTCACTCTTTTGCTTGGACTACAGGGTGGATACACCAAGTACTGTTGCTTTCTCTGTGAGTGGGATAACCGTACATGAATTGGCCATTACATCAGAAGACACTGGTCAATCAGGCAGTCATTGTATCCTGGCAGTAAGAACATTGAGAACCCAGCACTTGTCGACACTAGCAAGATGTTGTTGCCACTCTTGTACTTTCATGAAAAAGTTTGTCAAAGCAATGGAAAAAACAGTAAAGGCTTTAAAATACCTCTTCATTAAATTTCCAAGACTGAGTGAAGCTAAAATAAGAGAGGGAGTATTTGTTGGTCTACAAATTCGAAAACTCCCTCATGATAACGAGTTTCTTTGTGTGTTGCATAGCAAGGAAAAAGCAGAATGGAAGCCATTTAAGTCAGTGGTGGACACTTTCCTAGAAATAACAGATCTGATAATTAAAATAAAATTGTAGAAAATCTCCTTCTGAAGTATAAGAGACTGCAACATGTCTTTGACAATTCATGTTATGGAATCATCTGGATTTCTTAACGTCAAACTGTGGGGCTGTCAGTGATGAGCACGGTGAACGATTTCACCAGGAGACTGCTGCTATGGAGACAAGGTATCAAGGCATTTGGATTTCTTCAATGCTTGTTGATTACTGTTGGATTGTGACACGAAACACCTCATAGATTTACTACAAAACGCAAGCACAGGGAGCTCGAACAGGGAATGAATAATGACGAAATGGGTTCACATGCGCCTTTTTAAAACATTATATGTGAACTTTAAATAATGTTTTTATTTTGTCTATCATTTTATGTTGAAATATCAATTAATTGAGTGTGTAACCACAGTTTTTATAATGGTAAAGTGGAAAAATTAACTGTTCACCCAAGAGAATAAAACAAGCATATATTATTTGTATTACTGTAATGTAAATTCATCATTAAAAAAGAAGCCAATTGGTGAATTTTATTATGATATTTTAAATCAGCATGTCAAAATAAATAAGAAACGATGCAATTTAAATTCTGATACAAATAACGTTTGAAAATTTGTTGACTAGTGCAGGCACGCAAGCAAGCAGGCATGCATGCATACACATATGCATTCATGCCAAAGGGAGAGCGGATCCAGCTTACTCTCCCTATAAATAACGTATGTCCAGGACTCACACTCCGCACGCTACGAAAATGCAGAATAGTCAAATTAGTTCCTAACGATAATGGTAAACATGCAGCACCCACGTCTTGCAGTCACTGCTGATACCACCGAATGGCATCATTGGGATGGCCATGTTGCCTGCCAGAGGCATGGAACCAAGTCATAACAGGTGCTCACTGCTTCAAGAATGAACAACTCTAATCCATGAGGTTCATCAATAATAATAATAATAATAATAATAATAATAATAATAATAATAATAATAATAATAATATCATCATCAACAAAAAGAAGAATACCAACAACAACACCACCACCACCTACATTATCTACAACAACAACATCAACACAATCAGTTACAACATTAACAACATCCACAACAACAATAACAACATCAACAACAACAGCAAAAACATCATCAACAGCATCAACAAAAACAACATCAATAATATCAATAACAACAGCAATAACACCAACAACAATAATAACAACATCAATAATATCAACAACAACAACAACAATAACGACATCAATAACATCAAAAACATCAATAACATCATTAACAACATCAACAACAACAATAATAACACTAATAACATCAACAACAACATCAACAATAACAACATCACTAACATCAATAGCAACAACATCAATAACATCAAAAAGGACAACAACAATAACATTAACAACAATAACAACATTGAAAAAACAATATCAACAATATAAACAATATTAACAGTAACAGCAACAACAGCAACAACAATAATATAAATAATAACAACAAAATCATCAACAACAAAAACAACAACAACAAAAACAATAATAACAACATCAGCAACAACAACGACAACGACGACGACAACAACAACAGCATCAACCACCACCACCACCACCACCACCACCACCACCACCACCACCACCACCACCACCACCACCACCACCACCACCACCACCACCACCACCACCACCACCACCACCACACCACCACCACCAACAACAACAATATCGACAACATCGATAATATACACAATAAGAATAATATCAACAACATCAACAACAATAACAACATAGAAATATCAATAGCAGCAACAACAATACCATCTACTACATCAACAAGAATACCACCACCACCACCACCACCACCACCACCACCACCACCACCACCACCACCACCACCACCACCACCACCACCACCACCACAAATTTGCAATTTTTTTATTTTGGTGTCACCCTTTGATGGTGTCACCCGGTGCGGCCCGCACCCCCCGCACCCCCCTAGTGACGCCCCTGTATAAACCTAACCTGACTGTCCAGGACGATTTGTGAACGTTTTAACACACTAAGTATAAATTGCTCGCCCCATATATCTATAGACTAATCGGCACTCACGGTAATGTGATTAACACCACGCAGATCGCCTTTACTTCCCAAGACATTTCACCGTGCCCATTTTAGACTAGATCAACTTAGGATCCCAGGTCAACGTTAAAACATTCCCATATACCAGTAATATTGAAATGCCTTCCGTTGGAGCATGTAGTACACAAGCGGCTATCCTCCCAGCATTCCTTGACTTTCTCCATGTTTTCTTCTAAATTACGTAAACATGCTCTTCCCATCTTATCGGATATTGTATAAAAAAAAACCGCGACAACTTCGCACTACTAAGTCTCTTGTATTTATAATTACCTTATCTACTTATTGATTTAGCGCCTTGGGTGTAAGCAATTTTGCAAGATGCCGCGCTTAGTGTTTGAACATTTCCTGACTATGTTTTGATTTCGAATAACTGCTATGTTCAGAATTCTTATTCTCGTTTATTTTATTGTAAAGTCAGCTACTTTTGCTGAATTTGTTTCCGTAAGTACTACAGTGTTATCACAGTTAGATATCATCATCATCATCATCATCATCATCATCATCATCATCATCATCATCATCATCATCATCATCATCATCATCATCATCATCATCATCATCATCATCATCATCGTCGTCGTCGTCGTCATCATCATCATCATCATCATCATCATCATCATCATCATCATCATCATCATCATCATCATCATCATCATCATGAGACTGAGTGCTCTCGAGGTATGGTGTCACGGAGGTCCCGGGTTCAAGCCCCGGTGAGGACCGGGATGTTTTTTCACGCTGATTTCTAGTAACAAAAAATTTCACCTGGTCTCTGGGTAGTGAGATCGGGAGCTCGTGTGTATTGTTGCGCATGTAAAAAATCCCTTGGCAGTTGAAAATCGAAAAAGAGTAGCCTAACGGCGCTGCCCGGGCAAAATGTCGAGTTAAAAATCTACCCAAAGTATTACAGGATCCTCGCCGGTGCTACGGAGTTCGTGCACTCAGCTGAGTTTCTCCGGACTCAGGCTTGAGTTAGGAGTAGAATGGAGCACTTATGGGTTACATCCGTGTGTCGTGATGTTGATCCGTCAACTAAACTAAACTAAACTATCATAATCATCATCATCATCATCATCATCATCATCATCATCATCATCATCATCATCACGTAGCAAGCCCAATGCAGAACATCGCACTCATCAGAAACTTCAGGAAAGATCTTGGATTGATCACGAATTCTATTGCCTCATGCACATTCATGCCCAAAGTGTCTCTAATGTCAACAGCCCATCCTCGGTTTGGTTGACCCCAGCCTCTTCTTACAGGAACAGTTGGGCATGTTTCGTTTATATGACGTGGCAAGGCATCCCATTATTGATACTTCTGTACGAGTGTGAAGTCTAAGCAATACACATGCAATATAAGTAAGTAAGCAAGTAAGCAAGTAAGTAAGTTAGCAAGTAAGTAAGTAAGTAAGTAAGTAAGTAAGTAAGTAAGTAAGTAAGTAAGTAAGACAGTTTAGTCCAACTGACCGTTGTAGAGGTTGTATCCGCTACCTCACCATCAGCACACCGGAAGTCTTAGATCGAGCGATCTTATCCATTCAGCCATGCTGACCTCCATTTTGGATTTTGAGGCATATTTTTAATACTTTGAACTAACAGAGGAAACTGGGACACATACACGGATATCAGTATTGAAAGTAAGAGGTCCGTACCCAAAGCTAAACTATTGTAGATAAAATCTTATATGAGTAGCAGATCCCGTGTGGTGTTGGTGATCGTGTGTGTCCACTGCCCTCGGTCTCACGTACTGCCAATCATTTCTGCTGTTGATATTCATCCACGCCAGGATGTCAAAATGACTAGGATCTTCTTTCTTGGTCTTCCCCTACTTTTCCTCGCCTCCTGATTTCCCGTTGTATCTTTCCTCTTCCCATGGCATGGCAAAAAGAGTATGGACTTTTATTTCTGATGCGTGTAGCCAGTTCTCTTCGTGAGTTAACTTTTGTGAAGATATCATTCTTATCATGCTTTGTTTTAGAACTACAAAGTAATATCTAACAGTCTATCGTAAAAGCAATAACCTCGGTATAGAGAAACACGCACTTAAAAGTAAAATACACAAAATTTGAAATTTGAGAAACAACCGCAAGTTGAACAGACGATGAACATGTAACCGGCACAAAAGGCAACACACAGCATACAATTATAACACTAAAAACCCCATTAAGTTGAGGAAGATACTGAGGAGGGAATCCGTGCACTTTTGATGTGAATCGTTCGATGTGCAGTGAGACTATAAACACACTAATATTTAACCGTAATTTTATTTATTGGCCAGTCGGTACTCGATGGATTTGTGGCCATGTCACGCAGGTCTCTGTTACCTTTTAGTATATCTCCTAATGAAATTTAACTCTGGGTAGATATAGAGACTTAGATCAATTAATAATAATCATTGGCACCTTTCCGTCTTGACAGACGATAGTTTGGTACATTGTGCTTCAAAAAGGCTTAATAACTACGACCCATGGCGGTGGCGAGTGTGGCTGGTAAGGCCAATTCTTGCTGCAACTGTTTGCCCACAGTAGGTGCATGTGAAAACATGGTCATTTCCACCATTTTGCGCCATCTTACGTCTCTCACGCTCTGTGTGTGCTTTATCTGCAATCATTTTCTCTTTTGTCTTTATTCCATTTCTGATGTTTGCCCTCCACGCAACACGTTCAGCGGCGACTTGCTCCCAATGTGCAATATCTATGCCTGTATCAATCAGTCCCGCTTACACACATCTTTGTATCGTAGTAGAGGCCGACCCTGAGATCTCCTACCCGTCTGTAATTCACAAAAAAAGATGTCCTTTGGTATTCTACCATCATCCATCCTCCTAACATGTCCTATCCATCTAAGTCTACGAAGACTGAGCATGGAATACACTGTCACACAACCTGATCTTTCCAATACTTCAGTATTTGTGATTTTGTCTTGCCACTTAATACCAAGTATTCTTCGCAGACACCGCATATGAAAGCTGTTTAAACGTTTCTCTTGGCGTGAGTAAGTTGTCCAGGTTTCACTGCCATAAAGAAGAGTACTAAGGACACAGGCTTGGTAGACGAGGACTTTTGTTTTGGCAGTAAGCTTCCTGTTCTCCCAGACTCGTTTTGCTAACATGTTCATTGTTGTTTCTGCCTTGCCAATCCGGATGTTGATTTCCTGATCGAGGGATAATTTGCTATTTACCTCTGATCCTAGATATGTAAAATGGTCTATATAATAATAATAATAATAATAATAATAAAATAATAATAATAATAATAATAATAATAACCTCTTCCGGTAAAAATGGCGGTGACCTAACGTTTATTCTTCGGGAGATGCTGTGTATTGTGTTTTCCTGTGGAATATGTGGTATTATTTCGTATTCGTTTATTGGAAGTGTTCACAAAAGGCCACAGAAGGCAGGTGGTGGATGAAATTATGAGGGCAGCCGACAGACAGTTGTTGGTTATGGTCTCAAGTGTTGTGACGGTAGGTAGAAGATCTCTTTCACGAGACAATAGCTGGCGTCACCGACCAGTACGGTCACTGCCAAGGAAGGAAAGCAACGGCAAAGTACCTTCTTTAAAAGTGCCTAGTTCATTATGATTCGCCTAACTACAACGAGAAAAAGAGTGCTGAGGTACGTTTCAATGGATGTGAAACTTGGACAATGATTAGTCAATCTGAAATACATCTGATGGCTGCAGAAATGTGGTTTCTGAGGAGAATGCAAAGAATACCATGGACAGACAGAAAAACCAATGACCAATTACTACACGAAACAAATGAAAATCGTACTTTGATTAGAGAAATTAGACGTAGACAGTCAACATTTTTTGGACATGTTATGAGAAGAAATGAATTGGAGAACTTGGTGACAACTGGCAAGATCGAAGGGAAAAAAGGGGAAGACCGAGAAGTAAATACCTGGATGGCTTGGCCACATGGCATGGTCGAGACAGGAACACTGAGCTGATCCACGACTCTGGTGATCGAGTGAAATGGCGAGTCATGACCGCTCACGCTTTCTGACATGGCACATGATGGATTGAATAATAATAATAATAATAGGATAAAAATAGCCGGTCTCCCTGGCCTAGGAGTTTACGACATTCTCCGTAATCCCATATACTCTCGTAAGGAACGTGATGTGCGCGAGAAACGGTAGCGGTTCTCGCCGTGTCGGTAACTTAGGGGTATGTGAGCCGGTCGCTCAGAAATCAATGGCAAACTACTGAGCGTAATCTTGCCTAGTACATCAATAGCAGCTGAAAAATTCTGGTGTTAACTGCAACATCCTGTAGGGGATAATAATAATAATAATAATAATAATAATAATAATAATAATAATAATAATAATAATAATAATAATAATAATAATAATAAAAATAATAATAATAATAATAATAATAATAATAATGCTAACTGGAAAGTGAGAAAAAAACAAAACACCACGCGGTATGTTCTTTTTTTTTGCGTCCGCTTGCTTTCAACTCACATGTAGTCCATACACATTTTGCTACTAGTGAGTGCACTGGACTGATTTTTGCGTGTGGATTAGATTTTGCTATTACAAGTGTCCCTCGTCATCAGACGAACCCACTCTGACTTCTGTGGTACTTGTAATATACGTCCCCAAGCCAAGGACGAGAAGTCAACGTTTTAGTCCAACAGAGCGGTGGAGGTGGTTGAACCCGCTACCTCGGCATCAGTCTATTCGGCCATGTTCACCTCCACGTGCTATGTGATTCAAACACAGGACCAGCAGGCGAGCTCGCTGGCCACAGCGCTACTGCGCCACATCAGGCACACATAATCGTTTCTAAAGTGGGTGGGAACCGGAAACCCTTGAGCAAACACAGTGCCACAACACAAGCTCTGCTTTCCTAATGTCGGGGCTTCTACTTTCGACTGGGATGCTTGAATGATGAACCCAGCCAGACTTGTTTTTCTTCATTAAATATATCAAGTTACGTAGTGAGTATAGGCGGATCGATTCTATACAGGATAATACTGTTTATGTTTGCGGTCTTGCATATCCTGTTACTGCTTTCAAAAGGTGACAGGTGGCCAGACTTTCTGGCATGTCTGTCCGTCCGCCTGTCTGCAAACACACCTATTCATCAATGCATCCATCCCTTCATCCTCAACCCTCCCATCCATCCCTTCATCCATAAACCTTCCCATCCATCCTGTATGTTGCACGTGGTCGAAAAGAGGTACCAAAACTCCGAAACACAAACATATAAGTATAAAATATATAAATTACAAAAACTACAATCAAGATGCCTTTTTACAAGACTTGCTAAACTCATCTCTGGACCATGTTTACCAGCTTCCTGACCCAGATGATGCTCTGGACCACTGGCTGAAGACCTTTCTAAGTGTATTTGATAAGCATGTTCCATTTAAGGAAGTTCGTGTTAAACACCACACTAATCCCCCATGGATCACACAGGAGGTAGTTGAACTTATGAGAGACCGGGACAGGGCACACACAAATAGAGATCTAACTATGTACCGTAGTCTGAGAAACAAAGTTCAATATGTTATTCGAAAGGAAAAGAAAAACTATTTTAAGAACTTAATAATAGATAAAACCAACACTAAAGATATATGGAAAGCAATTAATACCTTGACAAACAAACACAAATCATCACAATCGTTACCATCAAATCAGGTTACATGTGATCAATTCAGTAGTTTCGTTCAGTCTGACATAAACCAACTGAAGGCTTCAATACCAGATGTGCCTCATGACATATCTTTATTATCATCATTCTGTGAGAGCAAATGCTATGGAGACATTCCCACAAACATACCGCTAATGACGACCACTGAAGTATTTACTCATCTCAGTAACCTAAAAAAAGACAATAACTCATCAGGACTAGATGGAATCAGTATCGCTCCCCCGATGTGTCTCTACCTTGACGTGGTGGGGGAGCTTGCATGTCCCATCGACCCCATTTGCTTGCTGATGGGTGAAAAACTACATATCGGACAGCTTATGGGATAGGGACCAGACCAAGAGAGACACAACCTGCTGCTCTGCAGGTTAGACTGAGGATAGCAGTCAAAAATTTAAATCAGGCGCACGAAGGCAAAAGATTTGGTCCGGACAATACTCTAAGGCTCTCTGTCGAGGGTTGAGGCTGAACGCCTCTAAGCCACAAACCCTCGGATCTGAGAGCCGGGCCCATACCCACCCTCCGAAAAATAGAGTGAGATACTGTGCAAGCTACATGCCCAGTTCTGATACTTGTTCGAAGGCTCTCAGCAGGGGGATATGAGGGATTCCCGGAAGAGAGGGCCTGGCCGTTTCTCGTTCACTGCTGCACGGAGGTAAGGTGCTGAGCCGGCAGCACATGTAGCCTACCTCTTGAGCGAATACAAAAAAGTCAGAAGTGCCCCAGTCGAATGGAATGGTTACGAAAACTGTATCTAACTCATAGAGAGTGTAGACAAAAGTGGAAAAAACGTCTCAATAACACGAAATGGAACGCACGGCTAGTGAACCCATTACGTGGTCCGAAGTCAAAAGCAAAGCTTACCGAGTGGATGACGCCCACAGTCTGACCGATCCTGGTGTGTGCTTGGGCGGCCAGTGGCAATCGAGATACCCAACACATGGAAGTGAGGAACTAAAGCAGCCATGAGCAGGACGTGGCAACTCCTCGGGTATCCCCAGTCTCAGAGCAATATGTGCCTTCTCTGCAAGTATGGGAGCCTCCTTGGATAGAAAGAGAATGCCCATGATCTGCCCCTGCCTTCCCTTGAGGGTTGACCATGATGTCGTTGACCGTTCTATCATGACCAGCTGAGATGTGGGCGGCATCACAACAATAAGTCTAACGTGCCTCGAAACCCGAGGAAGGCTAACCTCATTAAAAACATGCCCGCCGAAGCCGGAAGTGCTGGCCTACGGGTGGCAAAATAAAAACTGGCACTACGCATTTACGTCCGAGTGAAATGTCTCGTCCGAATATCTCTCGTGCTAGGAACAGCTCTGACTCCCTAGTTTCCGATTGCCGCTCTTGCTCGGAACAGTTCTGACTAGGTAGTTTTCCGAATGTCCGCCGTGCCTGGAACAGCTCTGAAGGGAGCAAGGACAAGCACATGTCCGAAAACTCGCTGAGTGGATACCATCTGCAGACTTGTCTGGTTTGTGCAGGAACGGCCCAGGGCGAACGAAATGCCCAATATATTGAAGTGAGGAATCAAAGCAGCCATGAGCAGGACGTGACGATTCCTTCGGTAAGCCCAGCATCAGGGCGCTATGTGTCGGCCCTGCAACCATGGAAGCAACCATGGATGGCGGAAAATGCTATGGACTGTCCCTGCCTTCCTTTGAGGGATGACCGTTGTCTTCGACCGTTCCAACTTGGCCAGCGGTGTAGCAGATGGCAACGCAAAAGTGAGAGTCTCCCAGGAATGCTACCTGGTCATAAAAGCACGCTAAAGTCGATGTGTTGGCCTACGGGTTTCGGCCCAAGGGCGCATAACAGACACACCGCAATCACATCTGAAAAAAAAAAAAAAAACACTCCGGATGAACGAAAAGAAGAAGAATCAGTATCGGATCCTTCGCTATGCTGCACCGGCGATCTGCGAGTCACTAACTTTTATATACAATCAATGTCTCACCAAAGGTCACTTCACATGAGCCTTTAAAAAGTGTAACCTCATTTAAAATCTGGTTCATTAGATGATTGCATCATGAGTAATTATAGGCCAATTTCAATATTATCCTCTTTATCCAAACCGCTAGAAAAGCACATCCACAAAACAACACTAGAGCACTTAGTTCGCCACAAACTAATAGCTGACAGTCAGTCAGGATTTCGGCCAAAATATTCCTGCCATACGGCCCTAACAAACATGATAGAAAACTGGCATCAAAATATTAACAACAGTACTCTATGTGGAACGATGTTTATAGACTTTAAAAAAGCATTCGATATGATAGATCATACTATCCTAATTAAAAATCTAGAAACAATGAAAGTAAGCTTTAATATAGTGACATTAATAAACTCATTCTTATTAGACAGAACACAAGTAGTATCACACAATAAATCTCTATCCCAAGGCATTACCATTAATACTGGAGTACCTCAGGGGTCTATACTTGGCCCTCTGATAGTTGCCATTTATATAAACGATCTTCCCTTATATCTGTCATCGTCCTGTGATCCCCTGGGAAGGTTAACCCGGTCAACAAATGCCCGCAGAAGTCGGATGTGTCGGCCTAACGGCGCAAGAACGCAGCTTTGCTGTAAACAGGCACAACGCAATCACATCCGAAAAAAAACTCCGGATGAACGAAGAAGAAGAAGTCCTGTGATCTATTTGAAGACGACTGCACAGCATATCCAAACGCTATTGATCGTAATGTGCTAGAATTATCCTTGCAACAGGAAATAAATAGTGTAGTTAACTGGAGCCATGCAAACCGCATGCAAATTAACATTTCTAAAACAAAATCTATGTTAATAGGAACCAGGCAAAGACTTCACACTCTAAATTCGCAGAGAACTCTTCAGCGGCACAGTGGTAGCACGCCTATAGAAAGTGTAACCGAGCACAAGGCACTGGGTCTTATCATAGATCAAAATCTATTCTTTAATTCCCATGTTCATGCTCTAGTTAAACAAATAGCCAAAAAAGTATATCAACTTGCCAAAATAATAAAAAAACTTCCTCGACGAAAACACAAGAAAGATATTCTATACTTAACACATACAAACACATATTGATTATTGCTACACAATCTGGGATGGATGCTCCAAATCAATAACAAAACGACTTTATTCACTCCAGAACAGTGCAGTGCGTCTAATCAATGGTGATAAGTTTACAGACAATTCTAACCTACATGAACGTCTTCAGTTACTGCCACTCCACAAACACCTACTTTTTAATAAGGCTAAACTAACTCACAAAATCCTATTTTAAAATGCCCCAAGCTACCTTTGGCCATTGTTTAAATATAACGCAAGACATAGCGAACGACTAAATATACTTCACGTCCCTAAACCTAGGATAGACTTATATAAAACAAGCTTAGCATACTCCGCCACTCAGTTGTGGAATAATCTTCCACAAGAAATCAAAGACACCACCAATCATTATACATACAGTCGCAACCTGTTTGAACACTACCCCAGGACAGACTACATGCCCCCTTAAAAAAAAAAAAAAATCAACAAAGACAATAATAATGGTAAATTATCTCGAACAACAACTAGCCAGACAGAAAAAAAACACATTCCCATATGTGTGGCACGTTACACCCACCTTGGGTATTTATGATGCCCATGTTAAATATTGCCTCAACGAATCATGTATTATTGATTATTTTTTCATGCGTTTTAATGCTTATTGTTCTTTTGTTGTTAAAGAATTGCTTCATAAGAGATGTTGAATGAAAGAATGTATGAGAGAAAATAGAGAAGAAGGGCAGAATGTCAGACGGGCCTGCGTGCCCAATTCTTAACCCTTTGAAAATAAAGATTTTCGTTCGTTCGTTCGTTCGTTCCATTCACCCATTAATCGGTCCATGCATCGTATATTGATTGGCATACATACATACACATTACCCCTATAGATAAATACTCATACATACACACGTTCACAACACACACGCCCGCGCGCGCACACACACACACACACACACACACACACACACACACACATATATATCTATATCTATAAAACAAAGTGTATGTATATGTGTATGTATATATGTATGTATGTAAATATGTATGTCCTTTATTTGTTCGCGAACGGCCCATCCGATTGAGATGAAATTTTCTACACGCCTTCCTTTCATTCCAGAGCTGTCAACTGTCATAATTTTGTTTTCTTCTTCCTCCTCCTCCCTCCTCCCCCTCCCAAAATACGTACGTAAATATATGATGATGATGATGAAAGAATCCCCGAACCAAAACGCTAGGGAAAGGGAAGAAAATGACGTGACTACACAGAATCGTCACACGGCAATCATCATCATCAAGTGCCGTGCCGGCTGGCGTAGGCGTTCATGGCTCTCTGTAGATCTCAGTCTTTGTTTTTTTAATCAACTCTGCTGCTGATATTCCTCCATGCCACGGCAATATCAATAACAATTCATCTTTTTATGTGTAAGGAAGTTATCTACAGTCGTGTAGAAGGGAAGAACTAGACGAGTATGAATTCGGAATGGCGAACTCTCTCCCCTCTCTTCTCCTCCCTCTACCTCCTCCC
>JACEFZ010023466.1:1412500-1487500 GCA_014155875.1 Cepaea nemoralis
CGCATGGGTGGAAAGTTGTTCAATCTCAGAAGACTGAAAGCCTAAACCAAAACTAACAGCGACACCGTCAGAGAACTGCTGATTGCTGATGATTGCACTCTATTTGCCAACTCAGAGGCAGACATGCAACACAATGTTTCACCTTTCTCATATGCTTGTGCCAACTTTGGCCTCAATATCAACTTGGAGAAGACTGTAGTTATGTACCAGCCACCTCCAGGGAATAATAACACCGTGCCAAATATCAGAGTGAATGGTCATAGACTAAGTGTTGTGGACAAATTCACTTATCTTTGCAGCACGGTCTCCCAAGCTGCCACAATTGATGACGAAGTGAATGCAAGAAACTCCAAGGCCAGGGCGGCCTTTGGCAGACAGTACAAAGATGTGTGGGACAGAAATGGAATAAACCTGCAAACAAAGCTGAAAGTCTACAAAGCAGTCGTATTATCCACGCTGCTATATGCTTGTGAAACCTTGGTTGTTTACCAGTGACACGCCTGGAAATTAAACCACTTCCACAGTCTCCCTTAGGAATCTATTGAAGATTAACTGGCAAGACAAGATCCCAGACACTGAAGTCTTAGAAAGAGCGTCCTTGCCCAGTATCAACACTTTGCTAATGAAGAATCAGATTCCCTGGGCTGGTCACTTGACTCGTATGCCAGATCAGTCTCCCTAAACGAATTGTTTTTTACTGCGAGCTGCGCTGTGGTAAACGCTCCCAAGGCGGCCAGAGGAAACGCTTTAAAGACACTTCTGAAGATCTTACTGAAATCTTTCGGAATTCATCACGACACTTGGGAGACCGCTGCCAAAGCGCGAAATTCGTGGTGTACATCTCTACGCAGGGGTATAGTCACTTGTGAAGCAAACATAACTGCAAGAGCTGTTAAAAATAGGCTACCAAAAAAAAAAAAAAAAACACTTCAGGAGATGCTCCTCCTGAAACGTCAAGAATTATTTGCCCACATTGTCAAAGAATATTTCGAGTCAAAATAAGCCTTAACAGCCATCTTCGAACTCACGCTCCAAACTTTCAACCCCACTGGATGAAGTGATTAGTCATCATCATTCTTGATGGTCAAACACAAATATATGTTAACCTATGCACTGTTAGTCTCCTTTTTACTTCTTTGCTGTGACACAGTCTCCACTGTTGCTTATTTAGAAGTCTGGATACTAAATTTAGGTGACATTTTACATTTTCATCATTGATTATAATTTTTGGATGATATATGTTTTTCTATGGACATGCTTCTTTTAAATTCAGAAAATGATTTTGATCTTCTCTGTGCTTCTTGGCAGACAGGATTAACTTTTCGAATCTCTTTGAACTGTTGACAGGAGGACTGTGTAACCTGAGTATATGAGTTCTGGAGCTGGATTTCTAGCAGTTATGATCTTTACAACATTTCACAGGTCTCATAATTGTTGACATTAAATTATATCACTTTTTGCATTGATATGTTGCACAGGTATTGGGAGAGAATGCAACCCTCTCTTATTCCTATTTACACCCCAAACCAGTTGAATGTCCCATTATCTTCTCTCACAGCTGCTTGTTGTTGATGACATAAAATTTCAATTAATTGGATCACATTATTGGACACCTCATGTCCTTCACTATGTTCCACAATTTCTGTTGTAGAGGCCTTCAGTAATCTATGAAGCAGGTGTGAAGATCTGCAGTAAACACTCTGAAATTCTCAAAGGTGGCTCCTATATTAATGCTATGATCCCTGATAACTTTGCCCTCTTTGAGACTTATCTGGTTTTCTTGTAATTCCTTCTAAGATCTTTTCCATCGGTTTTATAATGGCTGGTAGTTTCTTCGAAGTCCCCCCCCCCCCCCCCCCACCGGGGTTTCATGGAGCCATGGGGTTCATGATCCGTGCCAGGCTCTCTGCTGGCGGCTTTCTGTTCTGCCGAGAAAGAACGAACCAGACGAGATAAAATCCGGGCTAGTGAAGTTGAATTTCTCGTGTTTAACCTTTAACTTTATATATATATATATATATTTCACGAATTTCTCGTGTTTAACCTTTAACTTTATATATATATATATTTCACGAATGTCTCGTGTTTAACCTTTAACTTTATATATATATATATATATATATATATATATATTTCACGAATGTCTCGTGTTTAACCTTTAACTTTATATATATATATATATATATATATATATATATATATATATAATATATATATATATATATATATATATATATATATATATATATATATATATATATATTTCACGAATGTCTCGTGTTTAACCTTTAACTTTATATATATATATATATATAAACGTATATGTCGGGAGGTTATATGAAGACGAAGTTACCCATATAAGAGAGGCGATGACATCTAGAGGTAGATAAACGACGCAGTGGGGAAACTAGCATGAACAGATGAATGAACAGCCGTCCTTTAGTCACAAAATCGAAGGAAAGTGTTGGAGATCCATACTAGCCAATCTTTACGCGGAGACGGCGCTTTATTGATTTATTCCTAGAAGTGATATGTTGTTTTTCATCATATTTGCGTTTTCCGCTTGGCCATGTCCATGTCGTCGCATTCGCTATTGACTGACTTGCGTTAAATTCGCAGATGTGAGCCTAATATATCAAAGAAACACATAGCTATTGTGCATTTCATTGCCAATTCCCTTAGTTGGTTACAAAATTTGAAATACATATATTCTTATACAATACCACTCTGTATCAACCTCCCAAGATCCAATATATATATATATATATATATATATATATATATATATATATATATATATATATATATATATATATATATATATATATATATATATATATATCAGATCCGCAGAAGTTGATCAACCCATGATCTCAATATAAGTTTATTATCGTCTAAAACATTCTATGGGCTTTAGCAAGTCGATCATGTCCCTTCATAGGAACTATTCTACGTGTTCTTGATAAGTTCAACTGAGTACTAACAAATGTGACGGCATGAAGACCCATCCAGCTTCGTTTACCACCCTTCATCATCATCATCATCATCATCATCATCATCATCATCATCATCATCATCATCATCATCATCATCATCATCATCATCATCAGCATCATCATCATCATCATCAAGTACCATGCCAGCTGGCTTAGGCGTGCATGTCTCTCTAGATAACACGGTCTGTAGTGTTCTGGATCATCTCTGCCGCTGATATTTCTCCATGTCACCGTCTCAATCCACCCAGCATCATTTCTCTTGGTCGGCCTCTGCATCTATTCCCTTTCCAGTCGTCACGCTGTTCTCCAATGCCTCTCTTTTTATCACATGACCAAAGAAAGCTGTTTGTCTCTTTCTTATTGTTGTATGTAATGTTCTAGTTTAAGTAGACTCTTTCAGGCATCGTCGTTAGTTACACTGGCAGTCCAAGGAGTTCGCAACATTCGTCTTTTGAACTACATCTCTGTTGCTCCCAAGTTCTTCCTAATCTGCACATTTACATTCCAAGATCCACTGCCATACAGAAAAACAGGTTCTATATAGCACTTCAGCATTCACCTTCTCACATTCAACGATGATGACTTATTCGCTATTCATATAAATAAATAAATAGCAATGTAAAATGTACAATAATTGGCTAAAATCTCTTCAAATTACTCAGTGTTTTGTTGAAGAAGGAGGCAAGGTGACCCAATCACAGACCAGGAATGGAAAAACGAACAGCCCATTCCAACATCCCATCCGCCTGTAATTTTTGTTGTTCCGGTTCACTTTAAGACTTCCGGTGAGATGTCATTTAATTTGGGAGTTTTCAAGTGGTCCTTCTGGCCCAGTGAAAGAAATTTATTACAGGCATCAGAGCGAATGAGTCAACATTCATTGTGCGAATTACGAGAGGAATGAAACTGGGACCCCTACACCAGCTGCAGAGATTACCCAGGTTTAGTTTTTAGAATATCACTGCCACCGATTCGAATTTTTTTTAATTGTCGTGGGCTTCAAGGGCGAACCAGACTAAAATAGGTACCAAGAATAGTCTTTGGAAGTAAAGGCGGATGATGTGATAATGACCACATGACCCACCCAGTGCCGACTAGTTTATAAAATATAGATCTAGTATTATTTACCAAAGTCACATTAAAGCGTTTAACAGGGCTCTTTACTTACTCACTCACTTTCTTATACCATTGACACAGTTATGAGCACTGAGAGACCAGTCTAACATTCTGCCTTTATGATGTTTATTTACCAGCTTTATTAACTTCTTTCAGCAGTTATATGGTTAATCTTAAACAACAGCAAGAAAAATCAACAACAAGAAAAAACAACAACAACACCATATACACGGAAAATGTGCAAGCAATCGTTACTACATGATTAATTAGTATTAATTATTATTATGGCTATTGTAATAAGACTAAAGGAAATGATGACAGAGATTGCCACTCTCGCATTGGACTATACAGTCACCAGCGGTGCTGTCAAGTGTCTACCCAACGGCACAACTCTATAGTCCTTCCGGACTGAAAGAGGGCTACTAGGAAGGGAAATATAGTTCAAAACAAGATAAGCGAATGGGCAGCACACTAGGATTTTATTAAAGGTGGTGTAATCTGTCTGACAGCAAGATACTAATCACATCACCTGCTAAGTGTCGTTTGGTCTTTAAAAATATACGTCTAAGCACCACATGCCCAAAGCGCCTTGGGGTCTGTAAAAGTGTCCTGTACATTTTGTATGTAGTCTGTGGTGAGATTGTGCTCTAATAGTTTATGATTGTATGTATACTGTTTGGGTGATCTTTGATATGCCGTGTAAGATTGCTTCCCACCTAAGCAACGGATTACGCTAGGAATCTAGATACCTACTGGATCAATCGTCTTGCTCCATGTATTAATATGCAAATGATTATACTGGCCAATACCTATCTTCTCATCCACGTGTGGCATCCTGTACAGAAACTAGTCTGTGTGGTATCTTGGACAGACACTATTCTGTGTGGCATCCTGTACAGAAACTAGTCTGTATGGTATCTTGGACAGACACTATTCTGTGTGGTATCTTGGACAGACACTATTCTGTGTGGTATCTTGGACAGACACTATTCTGTGTGGTATCTTGGACAGACACTATTCTGTGTGGCATCCTGGACAGACACTATTCTGTGTAGCATCCTGGACAGAAACTAGTCTGTGTGGTATCTTGGACAGACACTATTCTGTGTGGCATCCTGGACAGAAACTAGTCTGTGTGGTATCTTGGACAGACACTATTCTGTGTGGCATCCTGTACAGAAACTAGTCTGTGTGGTATCTTGGACAGACACTATTCTGTGTGACATCCTGGACAGATACTAGTCTGTAAGACAAAGCGGATAAACACAAATCTAAGTGTCATCTTGTTTGATATCCTGGATAGACACTAGTATGTGGGACATCTTGCACATACACTAGTCTATCGGGTATCCTGCTCAGACACTAGTCTGGCTAACACAGGTTTGAATGATGTAGAAACTATAATCTCCGATGTGATTAAGTCTGCCTATTAACTCAGACACTACACACTACGAGACAGCATCAGAGATTCATCAATTCTCCACGATGATGCTGTCATTTCTTTCGCATATCCTTTACAGGACATTGCTGTCAACACCAGAATGTTTCAGGTGCTGTTGGTGTCTTGGCAAGTTTTTACGTTCAGTAGTTTGCCATTGATTTCTGAACGAGTGGCTCACATACCTTTCCGTAAGTAACCAACACGAATCTGCCGAATCTCGCGCAGCTGTGTTTCATACGAGAGCATACGGGATTACGAACAATGTCCTTAACACTTTCGCCAGGTAGAACGGCTAGTCAATTATCCCCCACAAATTGCACTCACCGCTTGGACTCCAAGCTCCTTGGAGAGGTCATGAGGCATGCTCTGAACGAGTGTGTTGCTTGCACACCAGCAAGGATAACAAGTACAAAACAGTTCCGAAAGTCCTAAAGTCGCTGAAGAATGAACAGCTTCGACCGACTTAGCTTCGCCATAGCAACAGCAACAACAGCAACAATAACAACAACAACACCGCTGTTGCTGTGTCCTAATTTCTTATAATTTAACATTTCGATTATTGTTCTCACAGATCACCATCATCAAGTTCCTTATCTGTAGGTCAGCATGACCGAATGGATAAGAACGCGTGTTCTTAAACATCCTGTGTGCTGATGCCGAAGTAAGGGGTTCAACGCGTAAACCAAACCGTGGACTAAAATCGGCATCTATCGTCAATGACTTGGGGACGTAAATTACAAGTACCTCTGAAGTTGGAGCGGGTTTACCTGATGGCGAAGGACACTGTCAACAGGGAAAGCTAATCAACACGCAAAAAGTAGTGTATATGGACTACACTTGAGTTCAAAGCGAGTGCCAAAAAAGTTCTTTATCTCATTTATACCACAACAAATCATTTAAAATGCCCATCGCCTTTGCAAAGACAGATAATGCCAATCTCTTATCTCAACGTCGTATTCATTCTTTAAAAAAAATCCAATCAGTCCCTGGCATTCAAAGCCTGTAGACCTAACGACCTCACCGAAGCCCCATCTAGGACACATTAAGACCTGTAAACTGCTTGGCATCTACAGGCAATACCGGATTAGATCTAAACGAGTTATCCACTTTTTGTTCTCGTAAAAATTATGAGAAATTGCCCGAAAAGACTAGCTCCTTTTTCAGATACGAGCAATTACTACAAATTGAGTTTCGATTCTCCTTCTGCGCCAGTGAACCCAGATAAAAAGCCAAGGCTCCTACCCAAGCTAAATGACTTTTTCTATCTCCTAAAATAATGGTGAAAGAGAAAAAAAGAAATGAATTCAATTTCCTGTCCGTCCATGAAAAGATTTTTTTCTGATTTTACATTAAGGCAACCTTGAATACTAATGGATTTGTATATAACTAATGGTTCGTTGGTAACAAAGTGTAATGATATCGCTTGACGTTGCACCGTTAACCGTTATTATTTACAACTACTGTTCTGGCTTTGTTAAGTAGCTGGAGAATATTGCCCTTTGTATTGACGTCAGTGTAAGGAATACGACTCTTGTAGTAAATCTTATCTTTAATTTACAAAGCTTCTTTTTTAAAATCAGGATAAGATTAAAAAAAAAAAAGAAGATGTATCTCAATATATAAATCAGTCTGTAAATACCCGTGTTTTATTTTCATGTTGGAGATTGCGATTGTTTGCTTATTTTTCTCGTTAATTGTGATTTTTCGTTGGTTATTTTAGTCTGTTAAAAGTTAGAAGTATATCCTTCATTTGATGTTTGTGATTGACTAGACATTTTACATTCAGTAATTAGTCATTGCTTTCTGAACGACCGCCACCGTGGAAACTTCAGGAATATAAAGTAACACAACACACTGTTAAGACATAAACAGGATGGGAACTTGAGAATATAAAGTAACGCAGTTTATTGTTAAGACACATGCGGTATGGAAACTTCGGGAATATAAAATAACACAGTTTATTTTTAAGACATATGCAGTATGGAAACTTCGGGAATATACAGTAACACAGCCAATTATTAAGACATACACAGGATGGGAACTTCGGGAATATAAAGTAACACAGTTAATTGTTAAGGTATGTACTAGATGAAAACTTCGGGAATATAAATTAGCACAACTCATTGTTAAGGCGTATACAGGATGGACAAGTGGAGGTGAAGCGTGGGAGAGAAGACAACGTTTCATGTTTGTAGACTGTATGACCTGATGTACAGAATGATGCCTGTGTGAACACACAATTTAATGCAGGTTAGATGGTGTTGGAGACATATTATAGCCGACCATCAGTGCGGATATGGCACTTGATGAACCTAATCAGAAAGATTAATCACAATTTGTTTTGTGACGTTATTAGAAGAGAAGGTCATGAGAGCGCCATAACAACAGGGAAAACTGAAAAATTCTACAGATTGATAAAATAACAATACAGTGGCACTAAATAAATTTTCTTGCGTATCCCTTACGGGACGTTGCAGTCAACACCAGTATTTTTCAGCTGCTGTTGATGTACTAGGCAAGTGTTACGTTCAGTAGTTTGCCATTGCTTTCTGAACGACCGGCTCCCATACCAGCACGTTATAACAAAACGCGACACGGTCTGCTGCACAAATCGGTCGCAGCTGAGCTTTGAACGCCTGGTACCCGGCTCACGAACCGCGTTCGCAAGCCTTTAGCCACGGAGCTGGCACAATGGCACTGGAGGAGTTAAAATATCAACACTATGGCACAAAGAGAGGAAACATAACGATACAATGGAACTGAAGTAGTCAAAATAACAACACTGTAGCACTGAGAGAGGTAACATAACAATATAATGGAACTGAAGTAGTCAAAATAACAACACTGTAGCACTGAGAGAGGAAACATAACAATACAATGGAACTGTAGTGGTTAAAATAACAACACTATAGCACTTATAGAGGAAACATAACAATACAATGGAATGATTGATAGATTGATTGATTTAGGAACCGTCATCACAGCATTGGGGACATTCCCATAAGCGCTCCGTCCCTAATCCTCAGCAGTCAGCGAAGAGTTCCAACACTAATAGTTCCAGTAGCCAATACAATGGAATCGAAGTAGTTAATATAACAACAATATAGTACTGAGTGAGGAAACATAACAATACAATGGAATTGAAGTAGTTAAAATAAAAAAAAAATCTATAGCACTGAGAGAGGAAACATAACAATACAATGGGACCGAAGGAGTTAAAATAACAACACCGTGGCAAACTATAGCACTAAGAGAGGAAACATAACAATACAATGGAACTGAAGTAGTTAAAATAACAACACTATGGCACTGAGAGAGGAAACATAACAACACTATGGCATATAGAGATTAAAAATAATATTATAACAATGAAAGAGTTAAAATAAAATTGTTAAGGCAATGAAGGAGTTGCCGACTCCGTGGCTAGGAGTTACGGAAGCGGTTCGTGATCCCGCATACCCGCATTCGAAACACAGCTGTGCGCGATTTGGCAGCAGACCGCGTTCCGTTGGTCTTTTACGAAATGGTATTGGTGCCGGTCGTTCAGAAACCAATGGCAAACTATTTTTTGCATATCGTTTTTACAGGACACCGCTGTCAACACCAGCATGTGACTGCTGTTGTTGATGTCTTTGCAAGCCCACGTTCAGTAGTTTGTCATTGTTTTCTGAACGACCGGCTCCTATACCAACTCTTTAAAACCCAGCGCAACACGGTCTGCTGCCGAATCGATCGCAGCCGTGTTTCGAACACGGGTAAGCGGGCTCACAAATAGCGTCCGTAAGCTCTTCGCCGCGGAGATTAACAAAATACTGAAAGTAAACTTGCCAAGAGATCACAACAGCAAAAAATTCCGGTGTTGACTGCAACATACTATAAAGGATATGCAACTAACTTTAACTCTTAATGAAGGAGTTAAAATAAAATCATTATTTCAATGAAGGAGTTAAAATAACAACATTGTGGTACTGAATAAGTTAAAATAGCAGCACCCTGCAATGAAGGAGTTAAAACTTTACCGCATTGAGTGAGTTAAAATAATAACTCTATGCCACTGCAAAATGTAAAATAACAACAGTATGGTACAAAGGGAGTTAAAATAACAACAATACGACACTGAGGGAGTTAAAATAACAACATTATTGCCACTCAACCTGTAGCAGATCTTTTGCATGAAATATGGCAGTTATCACATCCCACCGAACGAAGTCTCCACCTCGTGACAGTTCCTTGGCCTTGTGCATCCTCTCCCCCAAGACACTGAAGGAGTTGGATAAGCAATGTCGACAGAGTGGGTTAACGTAACAGACGGCTGGGACATAATGGGTTAAAGAGGATATCATGCATGAAATGTGCAGATATGGTATAGCTATTTGATTTGCACAGCAAGAAGGAAAGTAATTGCTTAATTAACAATAACGGTATGTCGAAATGTATGGGACACACAAAGTCAAACCGTATGAGACACACAGAGTAAAACCGAATGAGACACACAGAGACAAACCTTATGAGACACACAAAGTCGAAGTGTATGAGACATACAAAGTCGAAGTGTATGAGACATACAAAGCACAAGTGTATGAGACACACACAGCCAAAGCGTATGAGACACACAAAGTTGAAATGTATGCGACACACAGAGTTGAAAGGTATGAGACACATCGTAGAAGTGTACGAGACACACCGAGTCGACGTGTATGAGACACACCGAGTCGAAGCGTACAAGACACACACAGAGTCGAAGCATACAAGACACACAGAGTAGAAGCGCACGAGACACACCGAGTCGACGTGTATGAGACACACCGAGTCGAAGCTTACAAGACACACACAGAGTAGAAGGATACAAGACACACAGAGTAGAAGCGCACGAGACACAAAGTCGAAGCGTATAAAACACACATTGTCGAAAGTATGAGACACAGAGTCGAAGGGCATGAGACACACACATAATCGAAGAGTATAAAATACACAAAGTCGAAGTGTATCAGACACACATAGTCAAAGCGTATGAAAGGTATGAAACACACAGAGTCGAAATTTATGAAACACACACAGTCGAAGTGTATGAGACATACAGAGTCGAAGTGTGTAAAACACAGAGTCGAAACGTATGAAATATTTGCCACGCCACACATTGTGCAGGCATGGTGATTTGTATTTTAACCTCGTTTTCGAGACTTGAAGCGACAGCAAACTAGATAACACTGAGGGATAAATTCAGTTACCAACACAATCACCAACATTTTCTTCTGCTTCTGCTGCAGCTTCTGTGTTAACCCCTTCTATCTGGTCTCATTTTCATCGCTCTCGTCGTCGTCCTCTTCCTTCTTCTCTATCAACATGATCATGATCATCAACATCATGATCATGATCATCATCGTCTATTTCATCGTTTCAACCACCACATCCTCCGCATTCTTCTCCTCCTGCCCTCCTCTAGTCCCCCTCCTCGTCGCCCACCTCCTATTGAAAGTAGTAATGTAAATAATTTTAAGTAGTAATGTAACGATTTTAAGTAGTAATGTAACGATTTGTAGTAGTAATGTAACGATTTTAAGCTGCCATGTAACGATTTTAAACAGCGATGTAACGATTTTAAGTAGTAATATAACGATTTTAAGTAGTAATGTAACGATGTTAAGTATTAATGTAACGATTTAAAATAGTAATGTAACGATTTTAAGAAGTAATATAACAATTTTAAGTAGTAATGTAACGATTTTAAATAGTAATGTAACAATTTTAAGTAATGTAACGATTTTAAGTAGTAATATAACGATTTTAAGTAGTAATATAACGATGTTAAGTAGTAACGTAACGTAAAAATCCCGTTTCTCGCCAAGATATGTATTTGTTATATGTTGCTACCCCAGTATTGTAAACCGATCGTCACCCGATGTGTCATGTAGTCAATATCACGTGTACCACCTTTACTTCCCATTAAATTCCATGGCATCCATGTTAGGCTTCCCCGACATTGAAGCCTAGATCAATGAAACAAATCCCCGCCTAGACGGGGATTCGAACATATATCCACCGGGCTGGCAGGCAAGCGTGCTACACACTGCTCTAATGCGCCTCCCAGATTTTAAGACATAGCATTCGATAAACACAACCGTGTAAAACTTTTCATTATTTTCTTCGGTCAGGGGGGAACCCCCTCTGATGAGCAGAAGCCTCCTGTCGTGCTTGCTCCCCGGCAGAGTTATTACCACTTCTTGTCTTAAGACTAAAATTCCCAACTCAAATCCGAAGTTTACAAAGTTACCGTTCAGCCCTTTACAAATGTATCCATGATGTAAACCAGTTACTACGCTGCCAATCGCCATCTCAGCAAAACAAACCACTTGTGGTAATGTGGTTTCGTGCAACTCCAATAACAGAAACACCACCACTACAAACAGACCACGTTTCATGTTTTATGAGTTATTACACCACTTTCACTTGGGCGGAAACGGAAGTAACAACTGACTAGATTAAATTTCGTCCCAGAATAAAATCGAATAAAGCTATGGGTGAGTACCAATATACATAACTTAACCCTTTCACCGCAGGCAGAACAGCGTTCATCTCCGCTTGTGAAACTTAACAGAAGGGCAATAAGTTTTGAGAATATTGTCTGCGATATTTCAATGGTGTATTTTAAATGCGATGGATAACATAGCAACTGCTGAAGATGGATACCCAGAGTGAGAGACGGAAGATCAACATTATGTAAGGGATGTATGCTATATTTCGTTTACATATTGATATTGTGAGGCCAACTTGTGGAAGTGGTAAAAATAAGAAGCAGGTAAAGATTAGGAAGAGGAAGAGAGGGAAAATGTGTAGGAGAAACCTATGATATCGCAAACAAAAGAAGGAAAAGCAGACGAAGAAGAAGAAGATAAAGAAGGAAGAGAAGGATGAGAAGGATAGAAAGGGCCACTCGACTGCCCCGTTTCAAACAGCCTTTCATTCTCAACCGCTTGACTGCCTTAAGTCAAGTAGTCTTTTCTGCTTGGCCGTTTTAACCCCCCCCCCCCCCACCCCCACCGCCTTTTCCGCCCGGCCCCAGTTTCTTGTTTGCAACATCAGGAATGGTAAAATGATATACAATTGGAATTTGTTTCATATGTTAATGTCACGACAGTTTTGAATGTCTTGACTGCACAAGTAACAACAATAAGTACCTTCCAATATAAATGAAGCACTGACTGCCATAACATTGCAGATATATACAATATTAGGGATCTATGGATAACACAGGCCTAGGGGTTAAACGACTTTCTCCGTAATCCCGTTTATCCACGCAAGGTAACGCAGCGCGCGAGAATTGGAAGCGGTTCTCACCGCGTTGGTAACTTACGGGATAAAGCGAGCCGGCCGCTCAGAAAGCAGTGGCAAACACCTGAGCGCAATCTTACCGAGATATCAACGACAGCGGTAAAATGCTGATGTTGACAGCGATGTCCTGTAAACGATATGCGAAAATAATGGATAACGCGCGCAAACAAATTAGTAAATGTAACATTTGTGAAAACATGCATCATTCCTGTGGTATAATACTGATGTGATTTCCAAAACCAATTTACTCTTAAATGCTACAGAAAAGTATCGTTGAATATCGTGGGCCAAAATAACTTAAAATATTGACATTCTGCGATATATGAAAGATGGAAAACATACTGACCTATAGAAAGATGTGATTTGCAACGAGAAAAAGAGTGATGAGGTGCTACATAGAACCTGTATTTTTGTATAGATGTGAAGTGTGGACAATGAGAAGAGAAGCTGTAAAACTTTTGATGGCTGTGGAAATGTGGTTTCTGAGGAAAATGCAAAGAATACCAGAGACAGGCAGAAAAATCAATGACCAAGTCCTACAAGAAACAAATGAAAACCGTAAACTGATTAGAGAAATTAGACATACACAGGCAAACACTTTTGGCCACGTTATAAGAAGAAATACATAGGAGAACTTGGTGACAACTGGCAAGATCGAGGGGAAGAGCAAGGAGGAGGCAGAGAAATAAATACCTGGATGGCATGGCCACGTGGTATGGTCGAGACAAGAACACTGAGCTGATCCACGAATCTGGTGATCGCGTTAGATGGCGAAACATGACCGCCCAGGCTTATCGGCAGGGCACATGATGATGATGATGATGATGATAAGATCTGAACATCGATGAAAATGAATACTTTTGTAGATCGATCACAGGTGGCAATGGTATAAATTGTTAAACTATAGCTCTCTCTTATCACGACGTATTTCAGCTTTCATCTCTTATTATGCGTCTACAGATTGTAAATTATCGACTTCTAAGCGAGTAACCAGTGCTTTTAAGATCCTAACTAGATCGTATGCCTAGGTCACACAGGAGTCCGAAGAAATCAGCGAGCAACTTTTTTGACGTGTCTTCAAGGATACTCATTGTGGAGATACTGTCATACATGACAGGTTGACGAATCAACCCGACTAAAATATTTTTCACTCGTGATCGCTTATGGCAGGTGCAGGCATGCATGCAGGCAGGGGACAACATAGATGCATTCACAATCAACACGCCACGGAAACAATCAGCATCTCTACATTCAGATAAATGCTGAAAGAGACAAGACATTTGGGAGTATCCGAACAGCAATGGCTTGCTTCAATTCTGGTTAGTCTGTCTATCAATCAGTTCAGTATGTAACGTAATGCCATTTTAAGTCTCACAAGCTTCGACTTAGTGTGTCTCATACGCTTTCACTCTGTGTGTCTCATACGCTTTCATTCTGTGTGTCTAATACGCTTCGACTTTATGTGTCTCAAGACCTAACCCTAAAATAAGCCCTAGAACGATTTTTCAGGAGACAAATTAGTGAAACTGAATTTCCAGTATTAAAAAAAAAAGCACACCCGCACATTTGCAATGACGCAATAAAATATTAAAACACACATCATACTCTCAAAGAAAAATCCACTTTGCTCATTTAAAAAACAAGGAAGTTGGAAAAGTGTGTGCGTGAGTGCGCAGGTGACGGAATGCAGTAACTATCCTAACATCAACAAGTAATTGATGATATTATGGTAAGTTAACGAAGTACACAGAAACTGCCGATTTAGACACCCAACAATATAAACAAGTCAGTAAAAATAACTAGTTTACATATCATCAAAATAATCATGTGTCATGCCTGTAAACGTGGGCTGTCATGTTTTGCCATCTCATCAAAGTCGTAGATCAGCTCTGTGTTCTGGTCACGACCATGCCATGAGGCCAAACCATCCAGATATTTACTTATCTGTCTTCCCTTTGTTCTTTCCCCCTCAATTTTCCAGTTATCACCAAGTTCTCTAGTTTACGGTTTTCATTTGCTTCTTATAGGACTTGCTCATTGGTTTTTCAGTATGTCCATGATATTCTTTGCATTTTTTCCAGAAGCCACATTTTCACTGCCATTAGATGTTTTTCAGCTTGTCTTCTAATTGTCCACTTTTCACATCCATACAAAAGTGCAGATTCTACGTAGCAAGTAAACACTCTATTTTCTCGTTGCAATTGACATCTTTTTATTGGTCAGTATGTTTTTCATCTCGCAAAAAGCTATCTCTGCCATAGCGTTTCTTGTTCTAATCTCATCAAGGCATCCCCCATCAGATGTTATGATTGTTCCAAGATAGCTGTACCGATTCACCTTTTTGAAGAATTTTACCATTTACAAGTATAGTAAATTTGTGGTAGTTCTTTGTTCTTAGTGCTGACCATAAATTGTGTCTTCTTGCAGTTTAATTCTAACTCTTGTTGTTTACTGTGTACAGTCACCGTATCTACTAAATATTGCAGATCGCGTTCGTTGTCTGCAATCAATACTGTATCATCCGCATATCTAATGTTATTGATTTTATGTCCCCCAGGTGTGATTCCTCTTATATCTACTAAATTTCTAAAAGTAGTATCACTGTACAGGGAAAACAGATATGGAGACATTACTCATTCCTGTCGCACATCTCTCTTAATAGACTGATATTGACCTACATCATTATCAATATTTAATGCAGCTTGCTGTTTAGAATATATCTGTTTTACAAGTCTAAGGTCTTTCCTTGCAATTTGTAGATATGCAAGCATCTTCATCATGGTAACATGTCTTACTTTATCGAAAGCCTTTATGTAGTCAATTAAAGAAAGATTTAGGATATTTTGTAGGATATGTAGATATTTTGCAGATACAGTCCAAACACTCAAACACAAGTACAAAGAGATCATTGACTATCCTAGATTAGTGTTCAACGTACTGGAAACTATCCTTTTTTGATCTCGCTAGGATATTTCCAGCTCAGTGCACAATTCCATACCACTGGCGAAGATCACAGAAGGAAAAACAACATAAAAACAATACAAATATATGCAATATAAGAGGAAAAAACATATGTGTATGTTAGAGCTAATCTGTCTTGACGTACCATCTTGAAAATATATATCTTGGCGGCAAATCATAATCATATTCTCTTTATCGACAGATTTAATTATTATATCATTTCTTTCCCTGGGGAGCATGGTGGCGAGAGAGCCTTTCCCTCTCTAGTTGTAGAATCAGGGTAACGAAGAGGAGCTAATGAAAGTTGATAAATATTGCACATTGATTTGCTACACACAAATAAAGAGCATTCCATGAGACAGAAGTGCTAGCTTCGAGAGGTTAATTTGGTGACACCGCTAAACATGTTAAGGACAACATGATTGCATAGCGGTTAGTGTACACACCTGCAGAACATGTGGTCTGAGGTTTAAACACATTCGGTGTTTTAATTTTGTTCGTGACTACATGGTGGCGGGAAGCTGCGGTAGGGCAGTGGCTAGACGTTAACGTTGGTAGCAAGGCAATACCCAGAACCATCGAGCATCCTAAGGGTGTTATTCTTGGCAGACAAAATATGACTATTCTAAGATGAAAAAGTAGCTTGCGAACCATTCTAGACAAGGCATTGAACTGAGTTGAGTTGAGTTGAGCCAAGAACCGATATCACACCACTTGGGACACTCCCACACGTGCTTCCTCCTAACCTTCAACAGCCAGCGAAGAGTCCCAATGCTAATGGGATCAGTAGCAGTCTGATTATGTATCCGTCTGGCCTTTTCTCAGTGTCCTGAGTGTCGGCCAGATCCTCTGGTCGCAAAGGGCCCTGACCACAAGGAAGTGGGAGACAACTAGGAGAAGGAAGTACCATAAAACGATAGTAAAAATGCATCTTTAGTAGTTTCCACGAAAGCACACGCTCAAACATTCTGTACATATTGTAATGTAAGAAACTGGTTGTCAATATCTAAGCTACACAGTGACATCTGACAGATGTTGATTTATAGAGACAAAGAAAAGTATTACCATATCCAAAGATTCTTTTGTAAGAATGATATTTTGTTGTCAGTTAGTTGCATATCCTTTACAAGACGTCGCAGTCAATCCCACATTTTTTGGCTGTTTGTGATGTATCGGCAAGTTTACGTTCAGTAGTTTGTCATTGCTTTATGAACGACCAGCACTCATACCGTTTTATGAAAACTAGCGCAAGGTGGTCTGCTTCCAAATCACCCACATCATGTTTCGAACACCGTATTCAGGATTGCGAATTGAGTTTGTAACCAAAGAATGATTCATCTCATCTCATCTCATCTCATCTCATCTCATCTCATCTTGTTCCTGTTGTACCTTGCGGTGACGAGGTGAAGTATAAACAGCGGGACAGTGACCGTTTATGAAACACAGAAACACGGCAAGTACAAACATCTGCGTGATTCAAACACAAATGAAGGGTCTGCTCTTCTATATGGACACAAATGTTGACTAATAAAGTAATGAAGACACCGGGAGAAGTGAAGATGTGATTTGTCTGTACATTGTTGAGAATATCGAGGACAGAGAAGAAAGCATATGCTGCCGATAGCTATAATTGCAAGTGTTACAAGATCACATATAAGAACCACGAGGAAAACACAAATGAAAATGTATGGGGCACAGCAACGTAACAGAGAAATTAACTTTACGTGGGGAAAAATAATGACAGGAGAGGCCGAATAAAACAGAGAATGATCTTTGCTGAAAGCTTAAGCAGGCATGCAACAGATAGTGTTCATCAACATAAACTTCATCACAATATCAAACGACACAGAGGATTGGAGTATCATGATCGCCAGTTTCTGTCTCAATATAGACACTTTAAGAAACAGAAGAAAATAGAAAATTGAGGCTTTTGAACTTAAATGGTATATAAACTATTCATATAATGCCGCTATCAAGAAGAGCAAACTTATTAACACGTTAACAAGTGAACAAGGAAGAAAACTGGTCGACAAATAGCAACATATCTCGAAAACTGACATATTTTGGCCACATGACATAACCGTCATTTAAGGATTGTTTCATGGAAGACAAGCCGATGGACGCAGAACAGTCAGGACCATCTGGCCATGAAAATTCATGTCTTAGTACAACCACGAGGGAACTAGAGTCTTCCCGCAACGCTGTGATGAGAGCAATGTCATGCAAAGCACTTACTAGACGATGATCTCTGTCGCCAGCAATTCACTTTCGCCGGGGTTTTCCCCCTGTCCTTTTCTGAATACTGTCTATTCGGTTTATTATATGCCCACCCATTCGTCGTTTACTGGAACTGTTCCAATAAGTACAGTGTTGGTCAAGCCATTTGACGCATGACTACATTGTTGGAGTTTGCGAGTTTCCACCATTGTGACGATATCTTTGCAAGTCTATACTCATTGTCTGATTGTGATGTGCTCACTGTCATGTGAGATCAGATCTGAGTATGTTATTTTCAGGATGCGTCCAGACATCTCATCTCGTTTGTTTGATTTGCAGTTCTAATACATAGCCGTGTCTGCGTGTACGACTATTTGCTATCCTTGTTTGATACCCCTATATGTGTAATTTCGTTCCCCCAACTTATAGTTTTGTTATTGTTATTCCTTTCAGTCATGTGGATTACTTATTTGTTATTGTGACATTTCAGTTTTCTACTTGTGTGTTCATGTCTTTGTTTTGTTGGTCGATAAAGACTTTGGTTGACAAATTCGCATGTATTTATAGGCGTCGTTTAATCTCTCAAGTACCCCAGTCTTCTGTTATGATGTTTATTCCAAGGACAGGATGGATACTAGCAGGTAGTCATGGCGTACCCCAGAAGTAGAATAAACAAAACATTCCAGTCTTCCCTTCCAAAGTACATGCTGGTAGGTTGGGAAACGAGCAGGCGGACAGACTGGCGGCTACTGCACGGCAGCGTGGGGGTGTTGGTGCACGATAAGACACATACCAGTCAGGCCCCTTTGGAATTATATCAATAGTGTGAAAGAACAGATACAACATATGGTCTGGGGTGGGGATGGGGAATGGGCAGCAAGGAGTGACTGGAAGAACTGACCAACACTCAATACTTCGAGGAAAGGCCAGACGGATACATAATCAGACTGCAGCTGTACCATTAACATTGGGATTCTTAGCCGATTATTGAAAATGGGGACGGTAAGCGTATTGGAATATCCCGAGTACTATGATGTAGGTTCTTGACTCAACCAGTTTGAAATACCGGATTGGTGATGTCTGAATATTTCGTCTCGATAATTTCGCTAAGGATGATTTCATAAGTCATAATAGTTTATGATTTTGATTTTCCAAATCTCTCCTTGACCACTGTCATCCTGTAAGTTTGAACCATTTCCCATTTCCGAAATCCTGCTGTTATCAATAGAGTGTGGTTGATTCCAGCCCACCAGAAATGCTGATATGTATAACAACAATGAATAACAAGCTTGGACTATCAATTTTTATATTCAAACTATATTTATTAGAGATTGTGTAAGCATGTTTGTTTGTTATTTGCACTCTTATTCGTCGCTAGAAAGATCGTCGCTGGTATTTTCATAGTTATGTTTGTGAGAAAATAACCTACACCCAATTTCCGAGTCATCACATCTGATGGGAGGTGTCTTCAATAGTTTAGAAAAGGGATCGATATGGAAAAAGTTGCCTTTTGAAAGATGGAAAACATACTGACCAATAAAACGATGTCAATTGCAGCGAGAGAAAGAGTGTTGAAGCGCTACCTAGAATCTGTTTTTTCTTTTGGTATGGATTTGAAATGTGGGCAATGAAAAGACAAGCTGAACATGGCCGTGGAAATGTGGTTTCTTATAAAAATGCAAAGAATATCATAGACAGACAGAAAAACCAATGAGCAAATCCTACACGAAATACATTAAAACTGTAAACTGATTAGAGACATTAGTCATAGATAATCAAGATTATATTGGCACGTTATGAGAAGAAATACACTAGAGAACTTGATGACAACTGGCAAGATTGAGGGGAAAAGAACTGGAGAGGACAGAAAGGTAATTATCTCGATGGCCTGGCAACACGGTATAATCAAGACACAAACACAGAGCTGACCCACAACTCTGGTGATCGTGTGAGATGGCGCAGCTGACTGCCTACGCTTATCGGCATGGCACATAATAATGATGATGAAATGTCCGAGAAATGAGAAAAAAAAATGTATGCGTTTTTATTTTAAGTTATTGTTATTTGTCTAAATTAATAACACCAATTAGCTGATTGTGTCTCTTATTTCAGCCACGGCGAGTTTCATGGGAATGTTAGTAGACGCAGTCATTTTCTAGTTCATGGAAGGAATACCTGACAAAAACGATTACTGTCATCACTATCAACACACTGTCGGCGATCTCCAAGTTGCTGGGGGTAGATATGCCAGTACAATCTTTTACGACTGTATTGAGGTAGGAAAGGGCGGTTCTCGCGATGTGCCAGATCTATATACAGGCATGGTTGTATTCAGTGGAAGACTAAATGAAAGAGACATTCAGGAATACAGTAGGTGGAATAATAACAATAGAGATAACAAAGAAGTTGTATCAATAAAAAGAGACATATCGCACGGAGGTAACAAGAATGTGGTGTGTCGTGATTTCAGCGCAACGTCTTTGACAATGGACAATGTGAGTGTGCTCGACTACTATACAGTCATCAAAACTGCTCACGGAGTTAGATTTCAGTCTTCTATGACGTCGCCAAGAATGCTTGCTAAAGGTTTACTTAACAAGCGTACATTTATTGGCTTGAAGCCAGGTAATAAGCTTGTCAACAAAGCTGATAAAGATCAACTTAAAGGGACAAATGATGATAAGATTTTACACGAGTTTTACAATAAAGAAGGACAGAGCGGTGACCGAGGGAACGAGAATTCTGGAAGACTGTCAATGAAGAGGTTTTATCAAAGTTGTAACTCGAACTGTCTCCCATTGGAAACAGACAAGAAAACACAACCAAACACGAACTATAACAAAGCCAAGCCAAATAATACACATAGTTCTAGTACTGTGGACAGAGAGAAACAGAATGAGATATTAACATGTGGAGCTTCTATAGGAAATTATATTAACACAAAAGAAAACAATACATATACAGATGCATCGAGATTGAGAAAACAAAAACTGCAGCAACACGTGCAAGATAGTGGTACATGTAACGAACAAATGAGGCGAAATAAAAGCCGATGTAAACAAAGTAATACTGGCCAGATGTCAGCTGAAAATGTTCTGAAAAAGAAATATCAATTTGGCGCGTTTAAAGATTGCCCAGAAGGGCATACAGCCATATTTGACAACACCGACAGAGCCAGAAGTAACAACACACAAAACCCCGCCAAGATGTATGAAGCAATGAAAAACTGCGGACTGTGGAGGCAACAACGTAGAGCAAATAACAACAGCCGTCAAAAAGTTGCTGCTAAAGGTAGGTATTTTTTGTCCCCAGCGGTTATTGTATTTTAATATAGATTAATCTTATAATCTTATAACAGCAGTAGTGGTTTAATTGTTTGTGAATTCGAACGCAGGTTATTAGTCCAAGATTCAAATACCTGTTGATGTGGTTTAAATTAAAGATACATAACCCTGCCGACATGCTTTTGTCACTCATTGGCAGTGTGATGTACAGAACACTGAAGGACTCATTTACATTCAGTGAGGCGTATTGGTGAATCTGTTCAAGCCTCAGATTTATATAGACCAGGAAGTCTCTGTGCGGAAGTGGTTACGCCGCCTGTCTGGCCCCCCTGAAGGATGTGAGTTCAATTTCGGGCTACGTCTTTCGATTCTCGAATGCAGTTTTCTTGGAGACTCCTGGGGGTCGTCGCCGACGCTACTGAGTTCATGCTTTGTGCGACGCTTTCGGCATACCGCTTTGCTTAATGAGACCGAGCCGTATGGGATCAAATCCGATGCAATGAAATCGAGCTTCTCACCATTAAAATCCCCGGGATTCCATCTAAAGTGTAGTGATGGCCCTAACTGTATACATATTTTATCTGTGGTGATAATTTTAGATGTATACAATTTCTGTCTAATGTCTGGTGACAGCTTGGGATGTGTACAGTTTCACTCTAATATGTAGTGATAGTTTAACTGTATACAGAGCTGAGCTGAGTTTTGTCAAGAACCGACGCACAGCACACGGAAACATTCCCATATGTGCGCTGTCCTTATTCGCAAAAGCAGCGAAGAGTCCCACAACTAATGGTACCAGTAGCAGTCTGATTTTGTGTCCACTGGTCTTTCCTCGGACTTTTGAGTGACAGCCAGAGCCACTCTCCCTAAGCCGTGATAATATGATTGTTCTTCTGTATATACACACTGTACACACGCCTCCAAAGGACCCCGACCACACTGCCTTATCATTCACCAGTACCCCACTAAGCGGTGCAGACCCAATTGTCCGTTGATCAATATATATCTGTAAACAGATTCCATCTAATGCAACAGGCTCTATAAGCCAGTAAGTACTTTTGCCTAACCTAAAAACTCTGTGGAAAGGTTCGACCTTACAACGTATTCTCTGCGATGACCCACTGTCATTTGTAACAAGCACAGTCCGCACACAGGGACTACAGAGACTTCTGACAAAACTATGTATCCGATCACATTACTCAAGAGAGCGCGATGCCAATAGAAACCAGTGGTTGAGGACAAGGTTCTAGGCCTTATGATGGAAGAACATCGGGTACCGTCTAGGCCAGTAACGGACACATGTTTCTCAGCAGCGCCTTACGTGTGTACAATGATAACGATGATAATGATTATGATGGTGATGATTATGTTGATGATGGTTGTGATAAAGGTAGTGATGATTATTATGGTCATGTTGATGATGACGATAATGATTATGATAATAATGATAATGATGATGACAATTATGACAATATGTACTAACAACTGGCACCTTTTCGTCTTAACAGACGATAGTTTGTTATACTGTAAAAGAAAACAAACACAATGTTTGGTGTTTCTTTTATAAAGAAATTCGCTGATTGGACGTCAGTCAACCTATCGACTGTGTCCATCTGGTCATTAACATCTCGTGGTTACCTGAATTCGTGAGGTCATGAAAGAGGTCAAGGTCAAAACAACATTTTTGATAATAATTCGTTACAGGTTCATGATCATCCCGTAAAACATACTGAACAAACACATTCTCTGACCATATTATTGAATGAATATAACAGATTGACGCTCCTCGAATAAATTCAGTTGAAAATCCATTGCACAAGTATGGCTCATCTCACTACAGAACAACTACTCATCATAATTGTACGTTTACAGGCTGGACAGTCACAAAGTGTAGTAGCCAGAGAATTTAATGTGGTTAGAAGCACCATTAGTTGCCTTTGGAGGCGATTTCAAGAAACTGGCTCAGTGGCAAACCGGCCGCGCAGTGGAAGAACCTGAATCACAACTGCTGCCAAAGACCGCTTCATACGACTTCATCACCTTAGGAATAGATTTGCATCTGCGATCTCCACAGTCCAGTCCATGCCAGGAGCTCGTCGAATTTAAGATCAAACGGTCAGGAACCGGCTGCACGATGCTGGTCTTTGAGGCTAGAAGACCCTACAGAGGTCCTTGTTCTTACGGACCGGCATTCGCCAGAACCGACTGCAGTGGGCGAATCAGCATCGTCCAATGGACCGTTGGTAATGACTGGAGATGGGTTTGGTTTAGTGATGAATCATTTTTGTGCTCCAGCGGACACGAATAGACGGAGAAGAGTTTACCGCAGAGTTCGTGAGCGCTACACTCAGAACAGCGTTGATGAGGCTCCTCCACATGGTGATGGAGGTGTACTGATGTTGGGGGGGGGGGGGATCAACTTCATGAGAAGAAGTGACCTGGTGCAAATTGAAGGGCACCTGCATGCCCAATGACACGTCGCTGAAATTCTTCATCCTCACGTCCTTCCACTTCTGGCTGCACGAGGGTCGATTTTTCAGCTGGATAACGCTCGACCTCATGTGGCACAACTCACCACCCAGTCCCTCGCTGACAACAACTTCCAAACCATTCTGTGACCAGCTATGTCATCAGACATGAACCCCATAGGACACTTATGGGATGAACTCGACAGACGACTCCCAACGAGACGTGGCTCCAGCCAATCTCTGACATTTGTCTTTTGCACTGCGGGAAGAGTGGGCAGCCATCCTACAACAACAGAACCAACGGCTAATCGGATCCATGTCAACGAGATGCCGTTCTCTGATAGAGGCCATAGAAGGCCATACACTTTACTGAAACAGAGACCTCAGTCGCAAAGACTAATAGCCCACACCAAATGTAATGAACATCATTTCATTGTTAAAGTCGGAAAGTTTCTTCATGCTAGGATTGAAACATTAATTCCGTAAAATAAAATGGTGGTACAATTTATTTGCAATTGAAACTGCAATAATGTTGCGTGTCTTTCTTTCTTTCTTCTTTTTTGTTGTTGAACAGAATACATTGTGCTTAAAGAAAAATATATAATAACTACAATCCATGACAGGGTCCATGGATGGAGTTATATCTCTCTATAGCACAAAGCTTGGACTTAATTGTAGAGACCTTGTGTTGCCAATGCAGCTTGATCCCTGTCTTGGCCTACATAGTTTACTCCAGAGGAAAGGTAACACCAATACATCTGGAACAAGACAAGTTGCAGAAACTGACGGTTCAGCAAAGCAATGCTCTAACTGTCAGAGCTTAAATCCTAGACGAGTTGCTGACCAAGGCTTAGGGCTTGATGTGCTCTGCCTAAACATTTAATCTTTAGGTTGCATTTACTCGGACTAGGATAAGTCATAAGGCCTCGCAACTGCGCCAGCAATACTAGCGCTGCTGCTGCTGCTGCTACTACTACTGCTACCACTACTACTACCTATACTATTACTACAGCTGCTGTTACTACTACTACCACTACCATCACCACCACTACTACTACTACTACTACTACCACCACCACCACCACCACCACCACCACTACTACTACTACTACTACTACTACTACTACTACTACTACTACTACTACTACTACTACTACTACATCTACTACTACTACTACTACTACTACTACTACTACTACTACTACTACTACTACTACTACTACTACTACTACTAGTAAAATATGTTGTTCTTTTGTCTCTCTTAGGCGATCGAGGTATTCATTCCGCTCTAGGAATCGAATCCCTGCTGCCACTAGATGTTAAAAGTAAAGCATCTAAGAAGAGCGTTGCATCTTCAGAATCGTCAAGGTCTGGGGATTGGAGGTTGAACTTACTAATCACATGGAACTTCCTGCAGCTCGTATTCCTCGTCGTGACTTTTCTTTGGGCATCGATATGCATATGTAGCTTCAAGAAGTATGTTTTTGAGCCACGAAAATGTGTCAGGTTTGAAGTTCAAAAAATGAGTCCCAGATAATGAATATCAGATCTGCCTTGCTGATGTGACTGCTTTTACAATGAATGGAAAAAGAAATGTTAAGTAGTAGAAACCAGTTGTGACTGCGTGAAGTGTTAGGATCACCCAAATTTTAGGCAAGAGTGCACTGAAGAACATATGGCCTTTCTTTACCTCCCTTAACGGACACCGAGTGCTGACGTCAAATCTTCATCCATCCCCATTCAAGCCACTGTCATCGTAACGTAATAACCGCTACAACAACGCTTCCGCTATTAAATAGTACTCGGGAGATAATTGAATAGATGTTTTCAAAATCTTGCTCAGATTAAACAGTCCGAGGACTGGTGTTGAAGTCGTGTAAGAATGTCTCTATTTGTTCCAGGTCTCAGTAATCCTCGTCATCTTCGAGCCCCAATGTTCTTCTTACATGTTTGTGGGTGGTATCTTATTTGTTCCAGGCCTCAGTAATCCTAGTCATCTTCGAGCCCGAATGTTCTTCTTACATGTTTGTGGGTGGTATCTTATTTGTTCCAGGTCTCAGTAATCTTCGTCATCTCCGAGCCCCAATGTTCTTATTTCATGTTTGTGGGTGGTATCTTATTTGTTCCAGGTCTCAGTAATCCTCGTCATCTCCGAGCCCCAATGTCCTTCTTACATGTTTGTGGGAGGTATCTTATTTGTTCCAGGTCTCAGTAATCCTCGTCATCTCCGAGCCCCAATGTTCTTCTTACATGTTTGTGGGAGGTATCTTATTTGTTCCAGGTCTCAGTAATCCTCGTCATCTCCGAGCCCCAATGTCCTTCTTAAATGTTTGTGGGAGGTATCTTATTTGTTCCAGGTCTCAGTAATCTTCGTCATCTCCGAGCCCCAGTGTTCTTCTTACATGTTTGTGGGTGGTATCTTATTTGTTCCAGGTCTCAGTAATCCTTGTCATCTCCGAGCCCCAGTGTTCTTCTTACATGTTTGTGGGTGGTATCTTATTTGTTCCAGGTCTCAGTAATCCTCGTCTTCTCCGAGCCCCTGTGTTCTTCTTACATGTTTGTGGGTGGTATCTTATTTGTTCCAGGTCTCAGTAATCCTCGTCATCTCCGAGCCCCAATGTTCTTCTTACATGTTTGTGGGTGGTATCTTATTTGTTCCAGGTCTCAGTAATCCTCGTCATCTCCGAGCCCCAGTGTTCTTCTTACATGTTTGTGGGTGGTATCTTATTCGTTCCATGTCTCAATAATCCTCGTCATCTCCGAGCCCCAGTGTTCTTCTTACATGTTTGTGGGTGGTATCTTATTTGTTCCAGGTCTCAGCAATCCTCGTCATCTCCGAGCCCCGATGTTCTTCTTACATGTTTGTGGGTGGTATCTTATTTGTTCCAGGTCTCAGTAATCCTCGTCATCTTCGAGCCCCGATGTTCTTCTTACATGTTAGTGGGTGGTATCTTATTTGTTCCAGGTCTCAGTAATCATCGTCATCTCCGAGCCCCAATGTTCTTCTTACATGTTTGTGTGAGGTATCTTATTTTTTCCAGGTCTCAGTAATCCTCGTCATCTTCGAGCCCCGATGTTCTTCTTACATGTTTGTGGGTGGTATCTTATTTGTTCCAGGTCTCAGCAATCCTCGTCATCTCCGAGCCCCAATGTTCTTCTTACATGTTTGTGGGTGGTATCTTATTTGTTCCAGGTCTCAGTAATCCTCGTCATCTTCGAGCCCGATGTTCTTCGTACATGTTTTGTGGGTGGTATCTTATTTGTTCCAGGTCTCAGTAATCCTCGTCATCTCCGAGCCCCAGTGTTCTTCTTACATGTTTGTGGGTGGTATCTTATTTGTTCCAGGTCTCAGCAATCCTCGTCATCTCCGAGCCCCAGTGTTCTTCTGACATGTTTGTGGGGGGTATCTTATTTGTTCCAGGTCTCAGCAATCCTCGTCATCTCCGAGCCCCAATGTTCTTCTGACATGTTTGTGGGGGGTATCTTATTTGTTCCAGGTCTCAACAATCCTCGTCATCTCCGAGCCCCAATGTTCTTCTGACATGTTTGTGGGGGGTATCTTATTTGTTCCAGGTCTCAGCAATCCTCGTCATCTCCGAGCCCCAATGATCTTCTGACATGTTTGTGGGGGGTATCTTATTTGTTCCAGGTCTCAGTAATCCTCGTCATCTCCGAGCCCCAATGATTCTTCTGACATGTTTGTGGGGGGTATCTTATTTGTTCCAGGTCTCAGTAATCCTCGTCATCTCCGAGCCCCAATGTTCTTCTGACATGTTTGTGGGGGGTATCTTATTTGTTCCAGGTCTCAGTAATCATCGTCATCTCCGAGCCCCAATGTTGTTCTGACATGTTTGTGGGGGGTATCTTATTTGTTCCAGGTCTCAGCAATCTTCGTCATCTCCGAGCCCCAATGTTATTCTGACATGTTTGTGGGGGGTACCCTATTTGATGGGGGGGCTGTTTTGTTCTTGTTTGCGTGTGCTCACTGTGAACTCAAGAGTGGTCCATACATGTGCTACTATTTCTAATACAATGGATTTATTTTTTCGTGGGAATTAGCTTTGCCTATTACTAGTGTCCCTGGCGATGAGGCGAACACTCTCCGACTTCTGAAGTACTTGTAATTTACGTCCCCAAGTCAAGGACGAGAAGTCATCATTTTAGTTCAACTGACCGGTGTACCGTGAGTTAGTTAGTTAGTTAGTTAGTCGACAGATCATCCTCGTTGCACATCGGACCATTCAGTCCATAAGTGCTCGGATCCTCTCCTCAGAAAATCCCGCAACGTGTAGGGGCTAACGACGCCAGTTCTGTGTTGGTTTATCAATCTTCTTTGGCTTCCTGCGTAGTGTTCTTGTTTGGCCACCCCTCTTTTAATTTGCTGCTCTCGCAGTCTGGCCATTGTTGTAGATTCACAGTCATCACTTGGTTCTTGCAAAAGTCTCACTTCTCGTAGAGCATTCAGAATGTCAGCCTGGTCCATGGCGCGTCCGCCCTCCACAGTAGCCTCACCTGCGAGCTTGTCAGCCCGCTCATTTCCTTGTACTCCCGCATGCCCTGGCACGAAGATGAAACTAATCTTTGCCAGCCGAGACCGCTCCAGAGGCAGCAACCATTCTCTTCGGATCGACCCCTCCTCTATCCTCTTGATCATGCTCATTGAGTCGCTAAGGAAACACGCCCTAGTGAATGTCTGTGTCTCGAGCCATGTTATTGCTTTACTTACTGCCATGACTTCCATGGTCAGGCTACTTGTGGTTTCAGTGAAAGCACCAGAGTCCTCCTTCACAATTCTCCCTCCGGCCCGAGCTGTAAAGGCCCATGAGCTTCTCACATGTCGGACGACCGACCCATCTGTGTAGATGACCGCGTCACTGTCTAGCGAATTCTCGAAAATCAACGCTTGTACTTCAGCCTCCACAGCAGCAGTCTGCATTTTCTATCTAGTTGGATGCAAACTGAAAAGGATGTGCAGAAGTCTGTTGGCACTTGCACCCACTCCTCGCCAGGTTCTAAGTCCTCCAGTGAACACACCTGTTGAAGAATGTCTTCGGCTTGACCCATCCATGACCGTCCTCTTTTTAACCTGCTGCCCTTCACCTTCCTAATTTCACTATGCAGTGGATGCTGTGTGTTTGCGTTAATTCTGAGGTAGGCGCGTGCCCTGCAAACTTGCATTCTCTCTTCAATGGTTGGAAAATCAAGAAGGTAGCGCATCGCCCTGCATGCTGTATCTCTTGTACATCCAAGAATAATGCGCATAGCTTCATTCTGTATCCTTTCCATCCTTTCTATCTGCTTATGGCTGAGAGTCAGGATTGCCATTGCATACTCCAAAACAGACATGACCAGCCCCTCGTACAGAAGACATAGATGGCGCTGCTCACAGTTTGCTGCCGCCATCACCCGCATAGCTGCCAAACCCCGCTTGGCCTTTGTTATCACCTGGTCTATGTGCACATTATAGGCAAGGCTTCGATCAAACCGTATCCCGAGGTAATTCATTGCCTGCGTTCTTTCCACCGTCTCTGAACACAGCATTACAGTTGGTGTTGGGTTGTTGACAATATGATTATTCAACCGTAATGTACCGTGAGTGTTAAGAGCACCCACTCTTATCCATTCGACTCTGGTGACCTCCGTTGTGGGGTACTTGTTTCTTGAACGTTATCTGTCTCTCACTTTGAATTTTGGATCCCAGTATTTCCAGCCTTTTACTGTCTTCTTTTTCCTGTTATCTGCCTATAAAGGCATAGGCCATAAAACAACTGACTGGAAGCCCTCCTATCTGTTGCTATCTCCTGCAGCTCTTTCTTTGTTCTCCCCGTATTATTCAGGCATTATTTAATTCACTTCGTCATGTGTTTTTAGGTGTCACACAATTTCTTTCCCACGGTGAAATCCGGACATGGAAGTAATACAGGCATTGATATTGCACCGTGGTAGCAAATCATAGCGGATCGCGTTGTATCGAGGGATAAGATCAGGAATGGAATAAAGACAAAGGAGGAAATTATTGCCGATGTTTGCACACTGAGCGTGTGGGACGTCAGATGGAGCGTGATGGAGGAAATGACCATATGTTCACATGCATCCATTGTGGACGAACATGTACCGCGTGAATTGGTCTGATCAGTCATATTCGCTAACGCCACGTATTGTAATTACTTATTGTGACTATTTTGAAGCACGTGTAACACACTATCGTCTGTCAAAACGGCAAGGTGCCAGAACTTTTGAAGTGAGAAATGAAGGGAATGGAAAGTATTTATTGTAAGCACAAGATCTAACTGAATAACATAGATAATGCTACTTTATTCTTATATGTTTATGACTTTTTATAAAATAAACGGAGGTACAATTGCTAGATGTTTGTGATTTTCTTGCTTTAGAGTACTTTAATGTTGTTTCAAGAGAATACAAGAGACAAGAGGGGCTTTCATAGCCTGGAAATGTGTCCATGTTAAAGGGAATTAAACTTAGAACCAAACTTAGAAGGCTCAATTCTAACGCTGTAGAAGTACTGTTGTGTGGCTCAGAAACACGGAGAACGACTGAAACGACAGCAAATAAACTACAGACATTCATTAATTTGTGCCTGGGCAATATCGCATTACTGAAGTCACGTGACGTAGTCGCCGGTGGAGAGCTCGCGGAAAGAGTTAGACAAATACCAATGAGTTGGGAGGTGGGGAGAGAACGCTGGCTTTGGGTGGGATATACCTTGTGAAAACATGAGAATGGTATAACTAGCGGTTGTCTGCCATCACCAGGGCGAGAGAAATAGAGGAAGACATAGAGAGGGGAGGTGGAGGCAGAGGTGAATGGTGTAGAGAGGACATGGACGGAGTTGCAAGCGGTGGCAAAGGATAGGGTAGGTTGGAAGGAGTTGGTTGCGCGCCGGTACCTAGGGAAATAGAGAGAGAGAACGAAGAGAGAGAGAGAGAGAGAGAGAGAGAGAGAGAGAGAGAGAGAGAGAGAAAGAGAGAACGAAGAGAGAGAGAGAGAAAGAGAGAACGAAGAGATAGAGAGAACAAAGAGAGAGAGAGAGAACGAAGAGATAGAGAGAACAAAGAGAGAGAGAGAGAGAGAGAGAGAGAGAGAGAGAGAGAGAGAGAGAGAGAGAGAGAGAGAGAGAGATGTTTCAAGAAATATTTTGGAGATCTTTAGAACTATTTTGACGGCCACGTGGTGAAGGAGTTACGCATGCGGTTCGTGATCCCGTATACCCGCGCTCGAAACATAGCTGTGCGCGATTTGGCAGCAGACCGCGTTGCGTTGGTTATTTACAATGGCAAAATACTTAACGATGCAGCCTTGTGGGAGCACGTGCACACCTCGGAGGAGCAAATGGATTACCATGGTCTGGCAAGAATGAGACAACGAGGAGTGACGAAGGGATCTGGCCGTCGCTCAACGCTCAAAGGAAAAGCGAGACGGACTTATAATCAGATTGCTACTGGTACTATTAGTGTTGGAACTCTTCGCTGGCTGCTGAGGATGGGGACGGAGCGCTTATGGGAATGCCCTGAATGCTGTGATGTCGATTCCTAATCAATCAATCAATCAAATCAATCAATCAATCAATACTTAACGAAAACTTGCCAAGAGATCACAACATCAAAAATTGCTGGTGTTGATTGCAACGTCCTGTAAAGGATATGCAACTAACTAGTAATGTTTTAGAGAACATTAGTACTGTTTCAAATATTATAGACAGCATTGGTATTGTCTCAGATATTTTAGAGAACATTAAGTCTGTTTTAGGCATCGCTTTATCCGACATTGGCGCATGCTGTAGATACTATTTAGACAGTATTACTGCTTGCAGTAATTTGTTGTTTAGTGGGCGTTGTAGTATTTCAGTGATCAGTTAGAGAACAATAACATTCATTTAACGAACATTTTAGAGTACGCTAATTCTATGTTAGAGTCTGCGATCATCGTCATATGCCTTGGCAAATGGCGTAGGCGTGCTTGTGTGTCCACACATCTAGGTCCTTGTTGTTCTGAGGGATCTACTATAGGCAGTGCTATGGCTTTTATAGGCAATGTTTCAGATGATATTACAATTTGAATAACGAAGACACAAACAATAGATAGCACTATCTATTTCCTGACACATTTCGCTGCATCTCGTCGGGTAAATACTAATTAAAGCAATAAGATAAATCCTTCAATTTGAAATATACAACACATATTCACGCAGTAATTTGAACTGTCTACCACGGCAATTTTACACTGACTATCATGTCTTTTTCTTTCCACAAAGCTGAGTTGTGTAAATAAATAGCTATTGCCTCTGCCAGCTTTAACATGCGACAATTTTATGTGTTAAACAACACACGAAACGCATTGTCCCTATCAGTCATGAGATATTACGGTTGTTTCAGAAAAGAGTGATGCTGCTTTAGAAGTTTCAAAGTGGATTTAGAATAATTCATTATTTTGTTAACCTCTATTTCTGGTCAATTTTGTGAGTTAGATTGAACGGAGGTCAGCGTGGCATAGAGGGATAAAGCGCCCATGCTTACACTTTCTCTATGACCACGACGTAACGGGTTCATTTCAAAGACTGGTTAGTTGGACTTACATGCTGACTTCTCATCCTTGACTTGGGGACGTCAATTACAACAACTTCTGAAGTCGGAGAAGAGTTCGCCTGATGGCGGAGAGCCCTAGTAATTGGGAAAGCTAACGCTCGCGGAAAGAAATCAGTCCCGTGAACACACTGCCAGTAACAACTACTAGTAGTAATAGCATGTGTATGGACTACGCTCGAATTCAATGCGAGAAAACATTAAAAAAAATGTAGATAAATTATTGCAACTAGAGAAGAAGAATAACAAATATAAACGTGCATAATCTAAGCCAGTATAGCACAGAACAGGTTACAGTTGTAATACTATTTATAATTTCCCCCTATCCTTACGTCCATCACGGGCTCTGAGACGAATGGATTACGGACGCATTTTTAATCCCGCATACCGCGTTCGAAACACAACTGCGTGCGATTTGCCAGCAAAATGCATTGCGTTTGTGTTTTTTCATACAAAGGTATGAGTGCCGGACGGTCAGAAAGCAATGGCAAACTACTGAACGTAAATTTGCCGAGAAATCACAAACAGCCAACACATGCTGGGATTGACTGCAACGTCCTGTAAAGGAATGCAATAAACTTTATTTACACTCATTAGGGGCTTACCCCTCCTTGGTATATTTTCTTAGAACCGTCACACAAGTCTATTCATAGATTTCTGCCATGAACATGCTGCCTAAAACCGCACCAGCAGTGTCTACTCCTGAAGAATAGACAGCCCTCTGAACTAGCACTTCACAACATTAACCAGCATGTACGCACTAGAACATGCCGGAGTAGAAGGCACTGAACGCGCAGACCAACTGGCAAATAATGCACCAAAACACACGGGAAGAAGCATTGGCAGGGCTGACATCATCATTGCGGTACGGACTTGGCTGGCGGATACTGGTGGGACTCCGACCCTAGCCCGACGGCACGAACTGGGAGGGCAACCTGGTCAAGCACGTCAATGATGTCTTCGAGGTCAAGAGTGAAGTTATCATACTCCTCATGGGAACAGTCAGCAGAAATACTTTGGGATGGCTGTATCACGAAAGACTGAGCACGATTAGGAGTGCTCAGTAATATGCGTTTTTAGGTCTTCTCTGTTTCTTTTACCATTTGGATCCTAGGGAAAGGCCTGGCAAGTTATACTATTCTGACGTTGTTTACTTCAATGTAAAACTAGCCAGCGCTAGTGTCTTTTCTTCAATGTAAAACTAGCCAGCGCTAGTGTCTTTTCTTCAATGTAAAACTAGCTATCGCTAGTGTCTTTTCTTCAATGTAAAACTAGCCAGCGCTAGTGTCTTTTCTTCAATGTAAAACTAGCCAGCGCTAGTGTCTTTTCTTCAATGTAAAACTAGCCATCGCTAGTGTCTTTTCTTCAATGTAAAACTAGCCAGCGCTAGTGTCTTTTCTTCAATGTAAAACTAGCCAGCGCTAGTGTCTTTTCTTCAATGTAAAACTAGCCAGCGCTAGTGTCTTTTCTTCAATGTAAAACTAGCCAGCGCTAGTGTCTTTTCTTCAATGTAAAACTAGCCAGCGCTAGTGTCTTTTCTTCAATGTAAAACTAGCCAGCGCTAGTGTCTTTTCTTCAATGTAAAACTAGCCAGCGCTAGTGTCTTTTCTTCAATGCAAGATTAGCTTGCCCTGGTGTCTTTTCTTCACATCATTATTCACCGGTATGTGTCTAGTTCTCTCTATGTGCTTCACATTACATGCTATTGCATAGACACCAATTAATGAAAGTTTAGTGGTAATCATTTTAATTGCTCTCCATGTTTCTGATCCATACAGTATTAGTGATTTAACGTTAGAATCGGAAAATTTCTATGTGTGGTGCTTAGTTAAATTTCATTTGACCTCCGAAGAATTTCTAGTACTATAAAAGCTCCTCGAGCCTGCTGTATTTTTATTTTGATATGTCTGTTTCCCCCTTATTTGTCCACTTGGCTAAATTGATAGGTGTATGATTCTGTCTTTTGAAGCGAGGTTCCACCAATGAAGAATGGGTTTCTATTTGCTTGATTTATTTTCATTTTCTTTGTTTTTCCCATATGAACTTTTAATCCTAATTGTCAACAATTAGGATTAAAAGTTAATATGGGAAAAACAAAGATCCAGTGTTATTAGTTTATCTTGCATCTGATTTGTTGTGTGAGACGGGAGAGCAATCTCCTCAGCGAAACCCAAATCATCGAGTTGCGTTGTCAGAGAAGTTCATTAACTTCCGTTTCTGGCAATGCTTGTTGTTCCATCAAACACAGTCTATAGACAGTAATAATAACAACAGAGATGACAAAAGACATCTCCGTCTCAACCCGTTCTTGTTTTAAATGTCTCTGTTAGTTTACCCTCATGGAGGAATATGCGCTTCATGTCACTATATAGCCTTTATTAAGTTAAAGATTTTCAGTGGGATCCCATAAATACTCATCAGTTTCCAAACAATTAAAAAGAGGGCATTTAAAGGCAAGAGGGTCGGTCGACTTCATCGGGTTTTATTGCACATGGCTCGGTCTCTTTCTGCAGGGCGATCTGCTGAAAGCGTCGCACAAATCACGTACTCCGTAGCTCCCCAGGAGTTTCCGAGAAAATTGCTCCAGTGAACAGAACGACGTAGGTCGGAATCGAACCCACAACCTTCGGAACGCGTGGCAGGCGGCGCAACCTCTTTCCCACGGAGACTCCCCAGTGTTCAAAGAAAGTCTCCTAACAATGCTACATTAACCACCGTGGCAGAGGATTCCCGAAAGCCCTAACACCATTTTTAAATTCTATAGTACACAGCTTATCCAGGGGATAGTTTGCTTTCAGGAGAACAACGGGGGTGGTCATTTTATGTGTGTGATGGTCATTCTATTAGTGGGAGGGTCATTCTATTCACGGGATTGTCGTTATATGTGTGGCATGGTCATTCTATGCGTGGATGGTCATTCTATCTGTGAGATGGTCATTATATGCGTGGAAGGTCATTCTATGCGTGGATGGGCATTCTATCTGTGAGATGGTCATTCTATGTGTGGGATGGTCATTCTATCTGTGAGATGGTCATTCTATCTGTGAGATGGTCATTCTATGTGTGGGATGGTCATTCTATCCGTGAGATGGTCATTCTATGTGTTGGATGGTCATTCTATGTGTGAGATGGTCATTCAATGTGTGGGATGGTCATTCTATGTGTGGGTGGTCATTCTATGTGTGGGATGGTCATTCTATGTGTGAGATGGTCATTCTATGTGTGAGATGGTCATTCTATGTGTGGGATGGTCATTCTATGTGTGGGATGGTCATTCTATGTGTGAGATGGTCATTCTATGTGTGGGATGGTCATTCTATGTGTGGGTGGTTATTCTATCTGTGAGATGGTCATTCTATGTGTGGGTGGTTATACTATCTGTGAGATGGTCATTCTATATGTGAGATGGTCATTCTATCTGTGAGATAGTCATTCTATCTGTGAGATGGTCATTCTTTGTGTGGGATGGTCGTTCTATGTGTGGGATGGTCGTTCTATGTGTGGGATGGTCATTCTATGTGTGGGATGGTCATTCTATGTGTGAGATGGTCATTCTATGTGTGGGTGGTTATTCTATCTGTGAGATGATCATTCTATCTGTGAGATGGTCCTTCTGTGTGTGGGATGGCCCTTCTATGAGTGGGATGCCCTTCTGTTATTGGGATAGCCCTTCTGTGAGTGGGATGGTTCTTCTGTGTGTGGGGTGGCCCTTCTATGAGTGGGATGCCCTTCTATGCGTGAGTGAGATGGTCCTTCCATGTTGTGGAATGGTCATTCTATGTGTAGTATGGTCATTCCATGTATTCGATGGTCATTCTATGTGAGACATAGGAAATGAAGCAAATGAGCAAACCCTCGCGAAATTACAAGTAAAAGAGGAATATTAATAATAATAATAATAATAATAATAATAATAATAAGAAGAAGAAGAAGAAGAAGAAGAAGAAGAATAAGAAGAAGAAGAAGATTATCTCTCAGCTTTCGAAGCTAATATAATCTTACGTTGCCAGAACATATTTGATGGAACATATTTATTTTCCACTCAGATTACGTTTACTTTTCAGGAAAAAATTTGTGTTTTGCATTATGCTACCAATTTTCTTAACCGCTACCTCATTGAGGCTTCAGCCTTTTCACTTTCATGTGTCTCTTTCAGCGACATGATGTGACGCGAACTAGTGTAACAAGGTGGCTCGACGAAACGTAAACACAAGAATCCAAAGTGTCAGTCTGTCGATCTGTCTTTGTCAGTGAATTATACAAATAATTAAATTACAAAATGCAGGGTGTTTGTAAAGTATGTAGAACAAATGCAAAAAATTTAGTATATGATGTCATCAAAAGTGTCCTAAAAATTCCTTAAATTAGTTACAATAGTCACTGCTATGGTATAACGGTAGTTTGGGGAAGCTGGAAAGTACCAATGAAGCATTCATTATAACAAGTGTTGGAAATGTCCACAACGGGCTTCAAGACCTGGCTGTACACGTCTCTTCATAATGTCAAATACCTTCTGCAACGTGTCAGTTGATACTTCCTTATGTATCGACCGACATTTAGAAACACTTGTTCAACCAAACAAATTCTTTCTTCCGTTGATAACACTATTCTGCTTGGAGCGCAAAGAATTATTCCAGCAGACAACAGCCAATCGCTACATATTACTTCACGATGGACCGTGGAGCACATTTCTTGATGACGTCATGTACTTCTTGTTTTTTCTTCTTCAAATTTGTATGTCTATTTACTTATTTCACTAGATTTTGTAACTATTCCTCGCTTTCTTTTAGTAAAACTGTATAGTCAGTATATCTAAGATTGTTTATGATTCTTTCATTGATGTTAAGTTCTGGAAGGTCGACTTATGTAAAAAAACCTCTTTCTTTGCATAGGTTGAAGAGGCTTGGGGACAACACGCTTTCATGCCGCACTCCCCTTTGTATCACTATGGGCGACAAATAATTATTTCCGCATCTAATAGACGCCACTTGTTCCCAGTTAAGTTACTAATAAATCTGATGGCCTTTCGTGTCTAATCATATATTTTAAAGGCATGTAATTAATCGTTCATGCTATACTCTAACACAAGATATGGTGTAGTCTATAAAACATACATTTATAGATTTCTGAACTTCTATATTTTGTTCAATTAACATCCTCAAACAGATTAATACTTCTCTGGTGCCGCTGTTTGTGCACAACCCTAATTATTCTTCATCATTGACTGTCTACACAGCGAACTAGTGATTGTCTACACAGCAAACTAGTGACTGTCTACACAGCAAACTAGTGACTGTCTACACAGCAAACTAGTGACTGTCTTCACAGCAAACTAGTGACTGTCTACACAGCAAACTAGTGACTGTTCACACAGCAAACTAGTGACTGATTACACAGAAAACTAGTGACTGTCTACTGTGACAAATTTGATAGTTGACAGAGGACCTAGTTAGTAGTGTTCTCTGGAGATATATCTTGAATAATAAATATACAAGATAAAGGATATGATTTTGCACGTTTTATGTCTAGAGGTCTCTTAAATGAGATAATCATTCCCGCAATAGCCTTTTTGGAGAACCACTTTTCTTTGGCTCAAACCCCCACTGTGAGACTATTATGTATCTACACAGAAATTTATAAAAGAAGTAAAAGGTTCCCTCAAGACCAAAAGGAGATCTGGACTCTTCGCCCCTGTACAACCGAGGATCCATCTCTCTCATTATAATGTTGCCAGTGTGCTATTCGTCCGTCACATTAGATCTACCTTTCTTTATTTTGTCAGTGTGACCTATATCAGTTTTGTCCAATTGCTTTGGGACTGTAGGATTCAGTTTTTGTAGACAAACTCAACAATAACTGTACATTACATCTGTTGGACAAGACATCTACATGACAGTTTCTTGACAAAAGTGGGACATACATTCACAAGGAATTGTGTACACCAGCCATTGTACAAGACTTACATCATAACAGATACTTGACAACATCTATACAAGACTTTTCACAATATGTATAATCAACCACAGCACTTAAGACAGTCACCAGAGACAACACTTGACAGCAACTGTACAATAAAGTCACTGGGGACATGTACTTAAAACACTGGTTCAATAATACTGTTTATTGAGCTGATGGTGAGTCGAGTGATGATCATTGTTTCCTCTCCTGTCATGTCAACACTTCAATCATTACATAGAAATGTAAAAAATATGTCACACATGCATGTACAGAAACATGATACACCACCTCGGATCCCTCCTCCAACCAATAACCAAACTTTCCTCCTCCTCTCCTCTCTAATAATAATAATAATAATAATAACAAAACCCTAGTATAACAGCCAGTCCCATTTTGGTAGGCCAGTATATTCCAAATGCCTAATAACAAGTGTCAGACCATAATCTAATTTTACTGTGTCGTGTAGTTTTAATGTTCGCATTTTGCCCATGTCTTTATAATGCATATCTTTTTTATTGTTGCTGTTCTCTGTTAGCCTTGAATGATGTGTGAATGAAATAATGTATGAAAGAGAGTGAGAGAAGGGCAGAATGTTAGACGGGCCTGCGTGCCCAATTCTTAACCCTTTGAAAATAAAGTTTGTTCGTTCGTTCGTTCGTTCTAATCTCCACTACACCATTGACTTTTATCTTTTCTTCTACTGTTAATGAGGGGAAACCAAGATAAGCCATAACCTGGGGCAAGCATAGGGACATTCTGCTCCACTGGTCTGTTTAATCCTTTTAGCACCTATGATGGGTGTTGGAAAAGCTCAGGTTGCAGTTTTCCCCCATGATGATTTTCCAAGTCAGACTAATTATCCCCTACTTTCACAGTTTGAAGAAAGGTTACAACCCTGTCTTTCACTGGTGAGTTGACTGTTCATGAAGTTGAGACTTAGGGCTTTGTTCTACTTTTCCTGTAGAGGAAGATCTAAGATACAAATATGTCCCAGTCTTCTTTCTCCTCAGTCTATCTCACTTACTTTACAAGTCTTCATTCTGAAAACACTGTGTGAGCACCAGGCTGGAGATTAACTAAGATAAGTCCTAGCTAAACAATCCATTGTCCCAGTCATTTCACTAGATTTCCAGAATGAGGTTAACACCCAGACTTGTTGTTTAGTTCTCAGATGAGATATGATCACCGAAGTCTTCAGAACTATTCCTTTTGAGAACAGAATTAGTTCTGGATTTAGGGACTACTGGTTAGTTGTCCCAGATGATATATGGAAGGCCTCTCCACAATCATCTTGTTCTCTGTCAATATACAAAATGGCACAACATCTCTTTACATTTGTTAAAAGATGATGTTATCATACATTAACATACACAGATGGAGATGGGGAGGTTAGGGTGGCTGTTGTCCAAGCACACCTCTCCTAGTTGATGATGTAGTGAATTTCACTGTGATGTACTGTGGTAATCACAAGACTGTATGCTGAGACAGGGCAGCTTAACACAATCACAAGCATTTATGTGGTCTAAGTTCCACCATGTTTGAACCACAGTAGACCTGGGCACAAGGAGGACCAGACACATTACAGCAATCATTGTGACATAGCAACATGGGACAGGCATTGTGAAGGGAAATGGAAAATAGGCATTTACAACTGCAATATGCATTATGTATTAACTAATGGCATTTACCCAATTAGCAGACCAGACATCCATTCCTATAGCTGTGATGTTGGTGCATGAATGTCCTATTCCATATACACTTACACAGCAATGCCAGACCTCACCCCTTTTTCACCAGACTTGTCTCACAGGTACATCATCATCATCATCATCATGTGCTCTTTCCCCACTGAGTATCTACTACAGTAGGTAACAGAAGCTACATTGCATACGCAATTGTTCACATATGCACCAAAGCACATATGAGGAAAACATGTTTAGTCCTTGTAAGTTTGCATGAGCCATACATTATATTCAGCCAACTAAGACACAGCAGACATAGACCAGGTGATAAAAAAGGCCAAGCGGGGCTTGGCAGCGATGCGGGTGATGGCGGCAGCAAACTGTGAGCAGCGCCATCTATGTCTTCTGTACGAGGGGCTGGTCATGTCTGTTTTGGAGTATGCAATGGCAATCCTGACTCTCAGCCATAAGCAGATAGAAAGGATGGAAAGGATACAGAATGAAGCTATGCGCATTATTCTTGGATGTACAAGAGATACAGCATGCAGGGCGATGCGCTACCTTCTTGATTTTCCAACCATTGAAGAGAGAATGCAAGGTTGCAGGGCACGCGCCTACCTCAGAATTAACGCAAACACACAGCATCCACTGCATACTGAAATTAGGAAGGTGAAGGGCAGCAGGTTAAAAAGAGGACGGTCGTGGATGGGTCAAGCCGAAGACATTCTTCAACAGGTGTGTTCACTTGAGGACTTAGAACCTGGCGAGGAGTGGGTGCAAGTGCCAACAGACTTCTGCACATCCTTTTCAGTTTGCATCCAACTAGATAGAAAATGCAGACAAGAAAATCCGGCTGCTGTGGAGGCTGAAGTACAAGCGTTGATTTTCGAGAATTCGCTAGACAGTGACGCGGTCATCTACACAGATGGGTCGGTCGTCCGACATGTGAGAAGCTCATGGGCCTTTACAGCTCAGGCCGGAGGGAGAATTGTGAAGGAGGACTCTGGTGCTTTCACTGAAACCACAAGTAGCCTGACCATGGAAGTCATGGCAGTAAGTAAAGCAATAACATGGCTCGAGACACAGACATTCACTAGGGCTTGTTTCCTTAGCGACTCAATGAACATGATCAAGAGGATAGAGGAGGGGTCGATCCGAAGAGAATGGTTGCTGCCTCTGGAGCGGTCTCGGCTGGCAAAGATTAGTTTCATCTTCGTGCCAGGTCATGCGGGAGTACAAGGAAATGAGCGGGCTGACAAGCTCGCAGGTGAGGCTTCTGTTGAGGGCGGACGCGCCATGGACCAGGCTGACATTCTGAATGCTCTACGAGAAGTAAGACTGTTGCGAGAACCAAGTGATGACTGTGAATCTACAACCATGGCCAGACTGCGAGAGCAGCAAATTAAAAGAGGGGTGGCCAAACAAGAACACTACGCAGGAAGCCAAAGAAGATTGATAAACCAACACAGAACTGGCGTCGTTAGCCGCTACACGCTGCGGGATTTGCTGAGGAGGGGATCCGAGCACTTATGGACTGAATGGTCCGATGTGCAACGAGGATGATCTGTCGACTAACTAACTAACTAACTAAGACACAGGTTCACACACCTATTGTCCTTCTAGGAACTAGTTTATATGAACCAAACAACAGTAGAGGTACCAGTGTAATACTTCAGAGAGAAATTATATCAATTCTCTTGAGCATATAGCCACCAGGCATCACATGAACTTAGCAATTCTGGCGTGCCACACACAACCTGCTTACATATAGATATTGAAGCATCTTTCTTTCTACTAATGTGAGAGGCTACTTATCAAAGCACCAGCTCATTCACTCCAACATTCTCAGCGTTTTACAAAGGAACTTGTACATGTTTACATCACCCATTCCAATTCAGACTGCCATATGTTAACTCGCGAGAGCAAAGGTACAGTTGATTTAAGAATGAGTCATCCTAGGCATGAAGAATGCACAAGGAGTTTGGGTTTGCGAATTTGCATGAGTGTACTATACATTCTTCAAGCATACGCGACCAGTCACAACAAGGGATTGATATGCACTTGGAGTATACAGCGTGAAAGACATGTCAAGGTTGAAGAAGCAGTATCCAGAATACTGGCGCACAGAAGTTCTGTTTTTCATTTTCACATTTTATTCATAAAATACTCATATATTCTTCTCTTTCGTTCCCTAGGCATCCACAACATTAAAGTATGTTTTAAAGTGGTACCTGTTGTCCAGAGAACAATATATTATATAATCTTTTAGGGCATTTTTGTCAACACATCACCAAATAGCTACCGCTCCGGTTGGAATCTTGGCTCGAACTGCCAAATATTGGAAAAAACACTGGTGATTTCCGCCAGATTGGGAATACATTTACTATAATAATTAACAAGACCAAGTAGACTTCGGACCTGTTTTTTGGTCGTTGGCATAGTCAAATTGAGAATCTTGGTCACAATTTTTCATCTGTTCTGAGTTGGCCCCTGCAGATGTTATGGCCTAGGAAGTCAATTTCTTCCATGCCCAACTCTACTTTAGTTGGTTTGACTGTAAGTCCGAATACTCGCAACCTATCGAAGACATGTCGCAGTTTCTGTAGGTGTGATGTCCAGTCTACAGTATGAATACATATGTCATCTATGTATGTAGATGTATTAGTTACCCCGTAGAGAAGATCCCTAGTTAGACGGATAAAAGTCGCTGGAGCATTACGAAGGCCAAAAGGAAGGAATCGCCACTCATAGAGACCTAGAGGTGTGTAAAAAGCTGTTAAAGGAATTGCATTTTCTTGCATCGGGACCTGCCAATATCCTTTCGTGAGGTCGAGTTTGGAAAAGATGCGGGATGTAGACATATCAAGGATCAAATCCTCGCATGCTGGGATTGGCTCAGCATCATGTTTGGTCACTCTGGTTAAACGTCGATAATCGACGCATAGTTTTACACAATGGTTTGTAGTTATGTGTTAGTTATTTACATTCTCACTGAAAATAAAGATGCATGGTTAACATAGGGAAAATCAAAATAATTCAAAAATATACTCATCTAATTCTTCGCACTATACAAGATGGCGGTGTAAACCGCGTCGCTCGATTCGGAGATTAATTATGTGTTCTGTGCGTGTTTCTTAACATCAATTTGTTCAAATAAGGATGAACCTACGACAGGTCCAGCAAACCGGTAGGGAAATTTATTTGTTCAAGAACTATTGCTCGAGAATTATGGAGGAAATTGAGAGAAAAACGCAGCTCTATCAGCGTTCACGCCGGAAACTACACACCGAAGCGACACAACAAGTTGAACAAGCGATTAACGACGACAACTGCTAAATTTCGACACACTTCAAATAGAAAAGAGATTTTTGCAACTTGGAATGTTACAGGTCTAGGATATAAGGAACCAGCTCTCGTAGAGTTTATGAAACAATCAAATATTCAATTATTAGGACTCGCAGACACTAGGAAAAAGGGGCAGAACACGAAACAAACACACGAAGGTTACGTCCTTATATGGAGTGGCGTCGACCAGCGAGCTACAGCTAAACATGGAGTGGGTTTTTTGTTGCATCCAGACAAAGCGAAAGCAATTATCAACACTAAATTTATATCAGAAAGGATAATACTAGTACAGATCAAAGAAGGAAATAGAACAACAACTTTTATACAAACATACGCCCCATGTAATGACACTTACAGCGACGAAGACAAAGACGAATATTTTGATAAACTTGCAGACACGTTAAATAATGTCAAGGAGACAGATGAACTAGTTGTGATGGGTGATTTTAACGGACGAATAGGCACACGAAGAACACCGTGGGAGGATTGCATGGGGCCATTCAGCGACACAGAGACTGATTGTAACAACAATGGTCAACATCTACTCAACTTATGTTCGGAACATGGACTAATAATAACAAATAGTTTTTTTCAACATCGTCGTAGCCACACCAAAACCTGGTATAAATGGAATGACATAAACCAAGCATCCCAAATTGACTTTATTCTAATTAGGAAATCAGACAGAAGGCTACTATTAGATTCAAGAGCACTCCCAAATACAGATGTTGATACTGATCACAAGCCAGTCATAATAAAGAAGATTTCACCACACAGGAAAATAAGAAACAAAAAGGTAACAACACATGTCATCAATTATAGGAGGCTGCAGGAAAATACGGTTAAAGACGACTTCAATCAAGAAATCCAAAACCTACATAAGAACATCCCTGATGACCACTCAAGCGTAGATAAGGAATGGACATGTTTCAAGGCTGCCATGCTCGACACACTGGAAAATAAATGTGGAACAAAGAAAGTAGGGCAGGACAAAAGATTAAGAACAGCCTGGTGGAACAACGAAGTTAAAGATAGCATATTCAAAAAGAAGGTAGCATTCAAAAAGTGGATCACAACTAAATCTGATCAGGACTATATTACTTATAGAATAGCACGACGTAATGCCAAACGAACAATTAGAGCATCTAAAGATGAATCCTGGAGAATATACGGTGAACAGATGGCGACCCTTAGCAAAGACTGCCCAAGAGAATTTTATAAACGTGTCACCACAATTAGAAACAGAGATGCATGTTACAACCCAACCACCATCATAAACAGCAAAAGAGGTATGCCAATATTTAATCCACAACAAAGACTAGCAAGGTGGGCAGAATACTTTCAAGAACTACTTAACCCCACAGATAACATAGGAAACCTCACTTTTGTGCCTAAACGCCAGGGACAGCAAGAACCAAATTTCATACCTGCAGAAGTCAAAGCAGTTATACAGAAAAGTCCTAAAAACAAATCACCAGGTCCAGAGGGAATAAATGAACTTCTATTTGCAGATGATCAGTGCCTGTTTTACAGCGACGAGGGCAGACTACAAAATCATATTACTAATCTGAGTTCAACCTGCAGCAGATACAATATGAGTATAAACACAGCCAAAACCGAAGTAATGCAAGTTAGCAGATCGCCAGGCCCACTAAGTATACAGATAAATAACACACCTCTGAAACAAGTTAAAGAATTCAAATACCTTGGAAGTATGATCACAGAAGATGGCAGATTAGACAGAGAAATTGAAATCAGATGTCAAAAAGCTAGTGCACTTACATACCAACTGTCACCCTTACTGAAACATCCAAACATACCCATGTCCGCAAAACGACAGATAATAAACAGCATATTCACACCAACCCTATGCTACCAATCTCAAACCTGGACTTTATCCAAATTACACCTTCGCAAAATCAACACCTGCGAAATGAGATGCCTGAGGAGAGCTGCCAACTTAACAATCCGAGACCGAGTAAGAAATGTTACTATCAGACAGACTGTGGGATCAACACCTTGTGCCACATTTATTGAAAGACAGAAGATCAAGTGGTTTGGCCATGTTGTTAGAATGCAACATCAGCAACTACCATCACTGGCCTTACATCAAAGATCATCTGCGACGAGACCACGAGGACGTCCAAGAAGAAAATGGATTGACGACATCAGAGACATTGTACAACCACACGGAATGACACTATCCAGTGCCGCCCACCGGGCACTGGAACGCAAATTATTCCTCCCCACGACGCTTGACGGCAGAAGTGGAAGATGATGATGATGATGATGATGACTCATCTAATTTGTCGGAAAATGCGGCCTTTGGGATGTTCCACCGCTGTCTTCCGGACACACAAAAATGATCGACTTGACAACAGAACGGATGCTTCTGTTTAGTAGAGCATCAATACTTTAGAAACATGCATATGATATAAATACATGTTCATATTTAATGCGACTGATGAGTCATAAATGTGATCTAGATAATGATAAATGATGTTAATGAATGAATGTTATGATAGTATACATGATCGTCATGATTAGTAAGATGATTCGTCATATGAATGTCAACGTCGTCTCGTCTTCACTTTCTATCTTGTTTGGTATAACTACGTTCTATGGTTTCCGTTCAGTAGCTAATTTACTTTCTTTGTGCAAAAAGAAACTTATTTTGCACAAATATCTAAATGAATGTGACGAATGGTGACATTCATGGCTGTATCACAGAAAATGAAATGTACACGATAGTTTGCTTGACAATTTAAATACATATTTGTATACATTTTCATTACCACAAATTCATACACATTTCCTATTAATTTTCTTAGAATAACACAACTTGTAAATTAATCTTTCCTCATTGTGGTTCAAGCTGCACGAATGGTAACATAATAAATATCAAGTAGTACTGGTGTTGATCACTACCGTTCACTCGCAAAACAACATTATTTCTGACATTGTATGGTAATTAATTCACGTTAGTTTTAGGTACCTTTAACACAGAATAATGCTAAATGGTGCCTGTTGACGTTGGTTCAAGGACTTCTGACACCAAATGGGGTCCTGCCTGTCAGCAACTTCTTGCGACAGTATTTCAGGACTCCCCTACTTTTGCACCACACGAAATAATAACTCGTGTCATTAAGCAAAAGGGATACAATTTATTTAGAGCTGATTACAAACAAGCTCCGCGAGCGGACTACTTCATTGACAATAAACATCATAGTACGTTACACAGATGCAATGAAGAGGTGATAATGATACTATTAATCACTGAATGGAATCTAAAGTCTAACAATCACTATTGTCTATAAACTTATAGTATTCATAAGGAACACGTCTAATCTCTAGCCGTCTCAGTCGCAGTCTGAGCCACGCTTCTAGTTACGTGTTCAAACACGAACGTTGGATCCTCCGTGCGCTGGCGAGTCTTGCGTGCGTGGTGTCCCAGCACGCTGGTCAGTTAACTAGAGTAACCTGTACTCCATGGTTACTCGTCGAGGCGAGTTTCCTAGTGGCTTGGGAAACCCTCGCTCACTTACACTCAATGCCTTCTTGGTTGACACAAGTGTGTCCCGTTGTAAAGCTATTTATAGCGCTGGTGTCTCTCCTGTCTGGTGTTTTCTAATGGTCTCTGTCTTAGCTCTATTTCTTATATTCTTAATTCTGTAAACTCTTATCCAGATCTTTGACAATGTGAACATGTCAATTTTTCATTTTCTATCATAATATGTCATAAACATTTTCATTCATGTTAAAAATTTTCTTCCTAAAACTATTCCAAGTTAATTTATAAACCATTTTGTTACCACCAGTACAAATAGTACTTGGCGATTTCAATATAAGATATCGCCGAAGTTTTTTCTAAGGGCGACAACAGTTACCTCAACTTAATTTGTATATTTTAACAAAATACCTTGTTGAATGAAAGGTGTACGAATCAGAGAGTAAATGAGTTAAATGAGAGAGCGATATACTGAGCTTACGAATTGTACGCAAAAAGTATTCATTTTAATTTGTCTGCGTTTGGATGTAAAATGTAACACTTGTCTAAATTTTGTATACATGTTTAGTATTAAATAGAATAGTTTTATTGTAAGAATCACTGTTTGAATGCCCCGTTCATGCGTTACACAGATGGCATAATTCATGAGGAAACTGTCTAACGACTGAAAGAAAGCAAGCCATCATCATGCCGAAAGACATTCCTGGATATTTAGCCGAACAACAGCGTAAAAGTACTGGTGATGTTGCCACGGAGTGGGGGTTGCTTGAGGAATTGTATAACAAAAAACTATGGCATCAGCTGACATTGAAACTTCTAATTTTTGTCAAGAATCCTATCTTTGCTAAGGGAGATGGGCTTCTCAAGCTGTATGAAAACTTCTTGTCTGATTTTGAGCACAGAATAAACCCGTTGTCCCTGGCAGAGCTATGTGTCATCATAGTTAGACAGATTCCTGATCCCAAACAGGCTGTCGGGTTTCTGGATAAGATCAAAGACAAGGTGAAGTCTAGTGATGAAGGACAAGGTGTTGATAATGTCTTCCATTGGCATTATTCATTTGCGCAACAAGGAATTTCCTCCTGTGAAGACAATAACAGAGGAATGCCAAGGAATTCTGGATAACATAGACGGAGTGACCACTGTTCACGGCCGCTTCTATGAGCTGACTAGTAACTACCACAAGTTGATGGGCAACCATGCACAGTACTATCAGGAGGCTCTGAGATTCCTTGGCTGCACAGAGTTGAAGGATATGCCTCTAGCGGAACAGTCAAAGAGGGTGTTTAACATAGGACTTGCAGCAGTCATCGGGGAAGGGGTCTAAAACTTTGGTGAGCTCCTGGCACATGACATTTTGTCATCACTGAAAGGCACAGAGAAAGAGTGGCTAGTGGATCTGCTCTACGCGTTCAACAGTGGAGACATTGATAAGTTCCATGCATTGAAAGACAAATGGTCTGGACAGCCTGATCTGAAAGCACACGAGACAGCTATGAGAAATAAGATAAACTTGCTCTGTCTTATGGAGATGACTTTCCAGCGTCCAGCTACAGACAGGCAGCTAACATTTGACAACATTGCACAGACAGCTAAAATTAACAAGAATGATGTTGAGTTGCTTGTAATGAAGGCTCTTAGTCTGGGACTAGTCCGAGGATCCATTGATGAAATAGAGCAAAAGTGTCACATGACCTGGGTGCAGCCTCGTGTGCTTGATAGGAAACAGATTGCCAGCATGCAGTCTCGTCTTGATATCCTGGGCAAAGATATTAGGCTGATTGAGCGCCTGCTAGAAACGCATGCACATGATATCCTGACGTAGGCTTGTTTATTAATGTCGTCTTTGTTGTTCCTCATGTATGCTTGTTTTGTTGGCAGTCCAAAGTTCTCCATTAATCTAGTTCATATGTGTGCATATGTTAACCTGTGTGGGTAATGTGAGGATGTTTCAGTGTTTGATGTTTGTTTCAGAAATGAAAGTTTCTGTCTCGTCACATGCTGTGAAAACAGCCGGAAGGTTACAGTTGGAAGTTGACTAAATACATAAACACATAAGTCATTTAAGACAAAGTGAAAATTTTGTCATTTTGAACCATTATAGTTGCAGTATAATTGTTAACATGTGCATCATTGCCTGGTCTTGTCTTCTTTGTTAGACTTATAGATTATTCAGGTACTGCCTCCAGCGTATTCTGTATGGCTTTTTTCCATGTATATCTGTTGTGAGGATACAACTTAATTGATCTTGATACAAAGCCTTGCAACTGGAGTTTGTTATGAGCTCTGTGTGTCCTCACAATGTCTGGTGGTGGTCTGCAAATTGATATTTGCGACATGATGTCTGTATGTTGTTTTAATGACGATTCTGAAGCATCTCATCTCTATTGGTTGAATGAATCTTTATAATTCAGCATTTAACTCATATCTATTATTTTATCTCTTTAAAGATCCTTAGTATTTAACTCTTAATGTCTCCATTAAATTAAGTTCTAGAGGTTGGGTCAAGCCTAGCTGTAGTAGTTCTTATTTATCTCCAACCACAACACTGGTGCACATCATTACTGTCCATTTTATGTTATGAAAATACTACACTATATTATTAATGAGTAATAATATATAGATTTCATTTTCACTCAGTTCCTATAATGATTCCCGAAGTGCATGTACAATGTGGTGCATTATGTAAATGTTTCATTTAATTTCTTTGAGTGAATAAAAGTCAATGAAGAAGTGTAAAAAACAAATAAATAAATAAAAAATAAAGGATATTCCAACTCGTGACGCTTAGAAGTATACTACACACTACATACACACACGTAGCACACACCTTACACATTAGGTAAAACATACACTCACAAAACTAAACACTAACAAGTAGATAACATACACTTTATTACAGCAAGTAAAGAGTGAGTAGACACACTAACAGGCAAACAAGAACATAAGTAGTTACTTGGGAGAAAACAAAGTAATTGTATATATTGGGCACTATAAAACATACGGAAGTAAAAGTGTATCAAAATACACATTCAGGACAAGAATTGCAGGTGTTCTTAAATAAGCCAAGACAATTTGACTTGATGAAACTCTCTAATACAGAGTTCTTTATCCTGGTATCATATGGATACTTGAGAAGGGCTCGGTTACAAATACAACTGTAAGCGTTAGGGAACTTCGGTCGGGTAGCAGGTTTAGGAATATGGAAGAGATAGGAGCTCTTCAGCAATCACCCTAAATTGTTGTACTGGGAAATACATGAGTTATTAGTGCAAGTATATGGATTACTAAGTTTCCATCCACGAAACTACAACCACCAACTTCAGGTGATCCCATGACAGAATTAGTTCAGACTAATTAGCATATAGTAACCCACAAGAACGGCGGGAGGGGAACCCTGTCAAGGTCTCGCATGGAGTAGGTATGGACAGAAAGTTAGAAGGGATTTATAGTAGTGATATAACACCAATATAAGGGAAGTAAACGTAACCACTCGAACGCTCGAACAATCTCGAGCCTTTGAGAATGATGGGTCAGTTTGCCTACAGCTCCGTGGACACAGGTGGAACTCGTCTACGGCGTGCCAGGACCATTTCCACGAGAAGCTCGAAGAGAGTTACACCCCGTGTCCGCCCGACACACGTCGAAGGGCAGACAGCGACTGGACACAGAGGACGAAGGAGGGTTTAGTTTAAGGGGGACTTGATAGACAGAAACCAAGTGTATTTAAGGATTGTTGATTATAAGATAGTTGACAGAGTTTTGCTGTGATGGTTATGTGTATGATTGTTTTGTTATGAACTCCTGTGATATCGTAAATATTGTAACTGGCTGCGAAACTCATTCTTCGCCAGATTACTGTGAATAAATTATATCAGAAAGTATCACAATGGAGTTTGTTGCCTATCTAAACCCGAGTTTCATTTCCCTAGGTTTTTAGGACGTTGACAACATGTGACTGTCTACAGAGAAAACTAGTGACTGTCTACACAGCAAACTAGTGACTGTCTACACAGCAAACATGTGACTGTCTACTGAGAAAACTAGTGACTGTCTACACAGCAACCTAGTGACTGTCTACAAAGCAAACTAGTGACTGTCTACACAGCAAACATGTGACTGTCTACACATCAAACTAATGACTGATTACACAGCAAACTAGTGGCGGTAAACTCAGCAAACTAGTGACTGTCTACACAGCAAACTAATGACTGATTACACAGAAAACTAGTGACTGTCTACACGTGAAACTAATGATTGATTACACAGCAAACTAGTGACTGTCTACACAGCAAACTAGTGACTGTCTATATAGCAAACTAGTGACTGTTTACACAGAAAACTAGTGACTGTCGACACAGCAAACTAATGACTGTCGACACAGCAAAAATGTGACTGTCTACACAGCAAACTAGTGACTGTCTACACAGCAAACTAGTGACTGTCTACACAGCAAACTATTGACTGTCTACACAGCAAACTTGTGACTGTCTACACAGCAAACTAATGACTATCTACACAGCAAACCAATGACTGATTACACAGAAAACTACTGACTGTCTACACAGCAAACTAATGACTGTCTACACAGCAAACTAATGACTAATTACACATAAAACTAGTGACTGTCTACAGAGGAAACTAATGACTGTCTACACAGCAAACTAATGACTGATTACACATCAATCTAATGATTATCTACACAGCAAAGATGTGACTGTCTACACAGCAAACTAATGACTGATTAGACAGAAAACTAGTGACTGTCTACACAGCAAACTAGTGACGGTCTACACAGCAAACTATTGACTGTCTACACAGCAAACTAGTGACTGTCTACACAGCAAACTAGTGAGTGTCTACACAGCAAACTATTGACTGTCTACACAGCAAACTAGTGACTGTCTACACAGCAAACTAATGACTGTCTACACAGCAAACTAGTGACTGTTTACACAGCAAACTAATGACTGTCTACACAGCAAACTAATGACTGTCTACACAGCAAACTAATGACTGATTACACAGCAAGCTAGTGACTGTCTACACACTAAACTAGTGACTGATTACACAGCAAACTAGTGACGGTCAACACAGCAAACTAGTGACTGTCTACACAGCAATCTAGTGACGGTCAACACAGCAAACTAGTGACGGTCAACACAGCAAACTAATGACTGATTACACAGCAAACTAGTGACGGTCAACACAGCAATCTAATGACTGTCAACACAGTAAACTAGTGACGGTCAACACAGCAAACTAGTGACGGTCAACACAGCAAACTAGTCACTGATTACACAGCAAACTAATGATTTATTACACAGCAAACTAGTGACGGTAAACACAGCAAAATAGTGACTGATTACACAGCAAACTAGTGACGGTCAACACAGCAAACTAGTGACGGTCAACACAGCAAACTAGTGACGGTCAACACAGAAAACTAGTGACTGTCTACACAGCAAACTAATGACTGTCTACACAGCAAACTAATGACTGTCTACACAGCAAACTAGTGACTGATTACACATCAAACATGTGACTGTCTACACAGCAAACTAGTGACTGTCTACACAGCAAACTAGTGACTGTCTACACAGCAAACATGTGACTGTCTACACAGCAAACTAGTGACTGATTACACAGCAAACTAGTGACTGTCTACACAGCAAACATGTGACTGTCTACACAGCAAACTAATGACTGTCTACACAGGAAACTAGTGACTGTCTACACAGCAAACTAATGACTGTCTACACAGCAAACTATTGACTGTCTACACAGCAAACTAGTGACTGTCTACACAGCAAACTATTGACTGTCTACACAGCAAACTAGTGACTGTCTACACAGCAAACTATTGACTGTCTACACAGGAAACTAGTGACTGTCTACACAGCAAACTAATGACTGTGTACACAGCAAACTATTGACTGTCTACACAGCAAACTAGTGACTGTCTACACAGCAAACTATTGACTGTCTACACAGCAAACTAGTGACTGTTTACACAGCAAACTATTGACTGTCTACACAGCAAACTATTGACTGTCTACACAGCAAACTATTGACTGTCTACACAGCAAACTAGTGACTGTCTACACAGCAAACTATTGACTGTCTACACAGCAAACTAGTGACTGTCTACACAGCAAACTATTGACTGTCTACACAGCAAACTATTGACTGTCTACACAGCAAACTATTGACTGTCTACACAGCAAACTATTGACTGTCTACACAGCAAACTATTGACTGTCTACACAGCAAACTATTGACTGTCTACACAGCAAACTAGTGACTGTCTACACAGCAAACTAGTGACTGTCTACACAGCAAACTATTGACTGTCTACACAGCAAACTAGTGACTGTCTACACAGCAAACTATTGACTGTCTACACAGCAAACTAGTGACTGTTTACACAGCAAACTGCGGAAGCGGAAGTTAACTGATATTTGAAATGGATGACATGGCATCATCTTAATTATGCAGGCGCTAAACATTGCTTGGCAATTACCAGGAACATGTGCGAAATCTTCCATACCAATCTTATTTTGGACTTGCTATTTTTTCCCGTTTATACGTTGTGAAGAGAAACCAGAGTACAGTTAGGGCGTCCATTTGGTAGACATTCGTTAACATCGTGCACGGAGCTTGCAGTGTTGAAACATTGTATATATTGCATTAGCAAGTACATTGTTTTCAATTTTAGCAGTAAAAGTGTTTTAACTTCAGGAGGCCGAATTATTGTGTTAACTGTGAATAGATGGTGTCATTATATTAAACAATTAATGTAACTAATTGCTTCTTTAGAAAAACGTTGGCGAGTTATGTCCCTTGCAAACAATAAAATGAATATTAAGATCCCGTGAAAAAGATGTATTTGTTTCCCCTTAAATTTCGCTTATCAAGTGCACAGGCCACCGAGAGCGCTATATGTAAAGCGAGTCCTTTACTATACTGGACTAAACGTACACTTGCCAATAAATCATGCAGAGCAAAAATACTGGGGTTGACTGCGACGTCCTGTAAAGGATATGCAACTAACTTTTTCTTCTGTACTGTACTGGACTTGTGTGTGTACTTTAAACTTTGTTTTGTTGCAGGTTTGGTCCCGGTGCTGTGATATACTGGTTTGGTTTTGTGCAAGAACTGGCAGAGACCGGTGAGAGGGGTATTCTCTTGTTGAGTGGTTTTCCTGAACCTGAGCAAACTATACATCTGAAAGACATGCATCAACAGGAAGGGGAAGCTGCTGGACTTTGTTTAGTCCATAATGTGGATAAAAATGCTGATGATGATGATAATAGCAGGGATCTTTGTGATCCACAAATGGGCAGCACATTTTCTAACTATGTTGAACCTATGTTTGATACTGATGAAGAAGATGAGCAAATACCAAGATTTACTGCAGCTGTTGAAACAAGCTGTATTGTCTCTAACACAACTGCAGAAGGGAGTAAAACATCATCGGAGGAACATTATAGAGGGATAGATAATGTAGTACATATAATGGATTCTGGTATGGTTAAAACCACTAGGGATAGCTTCACGTGTTAGTGAGGCTGGGAGCCATGGTGAGAGTCAAAGCATATATGTTAATTGTGAGAATTCAGTTGACACACATGCTGATAAAAGGCTGGGAGCCATGGTGAGAGTCAAAGCATATATGTTAATTGTGAGAATTCAGTTGACACACATGCTGATAAAAGGCTGGGAGCCATGGTGAGAGTCAAAGCATATATGTTAATTGTGAGAATTCAGTTGACACACATGCTGATAAAAGGCTGGGAGTCCATGGTGAGAGTCAAAGCATATATGTTAATTGTGAGAATTCAGTTGACACACATGCTGATAAAAGGCTGGGAGCCATGGTGAGAGTCAAAGCATATATGTTAATTGTGAGAATTCAGTTGACACACATGCTGATAAAAGGCTGGGAGCCATGGTGAGAGTCAAAGCATATATGTTAATTGTGAGAATTCAGTTGACACACATGCTGATAAAAGGCTGGGAGCCATGGTGAGAGTCAAAGCATATATGTTAATTGTGAGAATTCAGTTGACACACATGCTGATAAAAGGCTGGGAGCCATGGTGAGAGTCAAAGCATATATGTTAATTGTGAGAATTCAGTTGACACACATGCTGATAAAAGGCTGGGAGCCATGGTGAGAGTCAAAGCATATATGTTAATTGTGAGAATTCAGTTGACACACATGCTGATAAAAGGCTGGGAGCCATGGTGAGAGTCAAAGCATATATGTTAATTGTGAGAATTCAGTTGACACACATGCTGATAAAAGGCTGGGAGCCATGGTGAGAGTCAAAGCATATATGTTAATTGTGAGAATTCAGTTGACACACATGCTGATAAAAGGCTGGGAGCCATGGTGAGAGTCAAAGCATATATGTTAATTGTGAGAATTCAGTTGACACACATGCTGATAAAAGGCTGGGAGCCATGGTGAGAGTCAAAGCATATATGTTAATTGTGAGAATTCAGTTGACACACATGCTGATAAAAGGCTGGGAGCCATGGTGAGAGTCAAAGCATATATGTTAATTGTGAGAATTCAGTTGACACACATGCTGATAAAAGGCTGGGAGCCATGGTGAGAGTCAAAGCATATATGTTAATTGTGAGAATTCAGTTGACACACATGCTGATAAAAGGCTGGGAGCCATGGTGAGAGTCAAAGCATATATGTTAATTGTGAGAATTCAGTTGACACACATGCTGATAAAAGGCTGGGAGCCATGGTGAGAGTCAAAGCATATATGTTAATTGTGAGAATTCAGTTGACACACATGCTGATAAAAGGCTGGGAGTCATGGTGAGAGTCAAAGCATATATGTTAATTGTGAGAATTCAGTTGACACACATGCTGATAAAAGGCTGGGAGCCATGGTGAGAGTCAAAGCATATATGTTAATTGTGAGAATTCAGTTGACACACATGCTGATAAAAGGCTGGGAGCCATGGTGAGAGTCAAAGCATATATGTTAATTGTGAGAATTCAGTTGACACACATGCTGATAAAAGGCTGGGAGCCATGGTGAGAGTCAAAGCATATATGTTAATTGTGAGAATTCAGTTGACACACATGCTGATAAAAGGCTGGGAGCCATGGTGAGAGTCAAAGCATATATGTTAATTGTGAGAATTCAGTTGACACACATGCTGATAAAAGGCTGGGAGCCATGGTGAGAGTCAAAGCATATATGTTAATTGTGAGAATTCAGTTGACACACATGCTGATAAAAGGCTGGGAGCCATGGTGAGAGTCAAAGCATATATGTTAATTGTGAGAATTCAGTTGACACACATGCTGATAAAAGGCTGGGAGCCATGGTGAGAGTCAAAGCATATATGTTAATTGTGAGAATTCAGTTGACACACATGCTGATAAAAGGCTGGGAGCCATGGTGAGAGTCAAAGCATATATTTTTAAATTTTAAAAAATTAAAATTTACAACATTATTTAAAATAAATTAATTTTTAAAAATAAAAAATTTTAATTTAAATTTAATTAAACATTGATAAATACATGGTAATAAAAAAAAATTTTTTTTAATTTTAAAAATTCCATGATGGAAAAATGGGTTTTAGGGAAAAATAAGTTTAATTGGGTTCTTACAAAAAACATTTTTTTAAAAGGTGGGGGCCCTTAAGCAAAACAAATTTTAAGTGAAATTCAGTTGGAAAAGTTAAAAAAGTAATTTGGGATGCAGTGAAAAAATTTCAAGTGTGGGTTTGGTAAAATTTCCTTGGTTTCCCAAAATTTTTTCAGTGAAATAAAAAGGGCAGGGGTAAAAGTTGTGGGGAATAAGATAAGGGGGGTTTTATTTTGGTTCAAGGTTTGGTTTGGATAAAAATTTCCCCGGTTTGCAAAAACCCTGTGGAAAAAATTTCCCTGAAAAAAACCCCTTTAAAATGAAAATAAAAAAATGCAAATTTCAAGTTTAAATTTCTCTGGGTAAAAAGAAAAAGCCAAACCGGGGGGGGAAGGAAAAAAACCCTTTTTGCTAAAAAGTTTTCCAAATTTAATTTCTGTTAAAAAAAAGGCCCGGGGGGGGTGAAAAAAATTTTTTTCTTCAAATGATTTTGACCAGTTAACTTCAAAATAATTCCCTTTTCCCCCTTGCAACTTATCTTTACTGTCATCGTTTTGCTGAGAATAGATGCTCCCGCGATATTCTTTCCGACATATCGCTAATGACAATCACTGAGGTATTCACTTACCTCAGTAACCTAAAAAACACAACCTCATCTGGGTTAGATGGAATCAGCAACCGGATTCTCCGTTGTGCTGCGCCAGTGATCTGTATATCACTAACCTATGCATATAATCATTGTCTCACCAAAGGCCACTTTCCATCAGCTCTCAAAATCGCTAAAGTGTACCCTCTTCTTAAATCTGGTTCATTGGACAATGGTCTCCCGAACAATTACAGACCAATTTCCTTACTACCATCACTATCTAAGCCACTAGAAAAACACATCCATAAAATAACATTACAGAATTTAGTTCGCAACAAGCTTATTGTTGACAGCCAATCAGGATTTCGACCAAAATATTCTTGCCATACGGCCCTAACAAACATGATAGAAACTTGGCACCAGAATATAAACAACAGTCTATGTGGAACTGTGTTTATTGATTTAAAGAAAGCATTTGATATGATAGACCATGTTATTTTAATTAAAAAACTTGAGACAATGAAAATTGGCCCTAATGTAGTCACTCTAATATCATCTTTTCTATCAAACAGAAATCAAGTAGTATCACATAATAAATCTCTGTCTCAAATCACTACCGTTCAATATTGGAGTACCGCAAGGCTCTATTCTTGGCCCTCTATTATTTGCCATATATATTAACGATCTACCTTTGCATCTTTCGTCGTCCTGCGATCTATATGCAGACGACTGTACAGTGTACACGAACGCGGTAAACTGTATTTTACTGGAGTCGTCTTTACAACAAGAATTAAATAATGTAGTTAGTTGGAGCTATTCAAACCGCTTGCAAATTAACATCACTAAAACAAAATCAATGTTATTAACAACCAGACAAAGACTTCAAACTCTAAGCTCACACACATCACTTCAACTTCACATCGATAACATGCCAGTAGAAAGTGTAATTGAGCACAAAACATTAGGCCTAATCACTGATAGAAACATAACTTTTAATTCCCACGTTCAAGCGCTCATCAAACAAACAGCGAAAAATGTCTACCAACTCGCCAAAATTAAAAACTTCCTTGATGAGGACACAAGGAAACTATTCTATACTTCTCATATACAGACACACTTTGACTACTGCTCTACAATCTGGGACGGTTGTTCTAATTCAAACACCAAGCGACTGTACTCACTCCAGAAACGGGCCATGAGTCTAATTTATAGCAAACATTTATCTGATAATCCTAGCCTGTATAAACGCCTTCAGTTACTACCACTCCGAAAACGCCTGCTTTTCAATAAAGCTAAACTAATTCACGAAATTCTGCATCGGAATGCCCCAAATTACCTTTGGCCATTGTTTAAATACAATGCTAGACACAGTAAACGTTTAAATATATTACACGTTCCGAAGCCTAGGATTGACGTATACAAAACAAACTCAACGTACTCTGCAGCTCAGCTGTGGAACAATCTTCCACAAGAAATCAAAGACATCACCAATCCCTATTCATATAATCGCAAATTATTCGAACACTATCTCAGAACGGATTACCTTCCCCCTTAATAATAGAGATAATAATAATAATAACAAAACCCTAGTATAACAGCCAGTCCCCTTTTGGTAGGCCAGTATATTCCACATTGCTAATAACAAGTGTCAGACCATTATCTAATATTACTGAGTCGTGTAGTTTTGATGTTCGCATTTTGCCCATGCCTTTATAATGCATATCTTTTATATTGTTGCTGTTCTCTGTTAGCCTTGAATGATGTGTGAATGAAATAATGTATGAAAGAGAGTGATAGAAGGGCAGAATGTTAGACGGGCCTGCGTGCCCAATTCTTAACCCTTTGAAACTAAAGTTTGTTCGTTCCTTCGTTCGTTCATCTATTTTATTTTGAATTCTTTCTTGTATGACCTTGAGGAGTATCTTAGCTATATAGCTCAATTAGCTAATAGTTTTGAAATTCTCATATATAGACACAGATTATGTCACAATGTGCACATGGGGTCCCATCAATCTTTATTGACGACCCGAACTGGAGATAGTAGACCATTTTACATATCTAGGATCAGAGGTAAATAGAAAATTATCCCTAGATCAGGAAATCAACACCAGGATTGGTAAGGCAGCAACAACAATGAACATGTTAGCAAAAAGAGTCTGGGAGAACAGGAAGCTTACTGCCAAAACAAAAGTTCTCGTCTACCAAGCCTGTGTTCTTAGTACTCTGCTTTATAGCAGTGAAACCTGGTCAACCTACTCACACCAAGAGAAACGTTTAAACAGCTTTCATATGCGGTGTCTGCGAAGAATACTTGATATTAAGTGGCAAGACAAAATCACAAATTCTGAAGTATTGGAAAGATCAGGTTGTGTGACGATGTGCTCCATGCTCCGTCTTCGTAGACTTAGATGGATATGACACGTTAGGAGAATGGATGATGGTAGAATACCAAAGGACATCTTTTTTGGTGAATTACAGATAGGTAGGAGATCTCATGGTCGGCCTCTACTGTGATACAAAGATGTGTGTAAGCGGGTCATGATTGATACAGGCATTGATAATGCACATTGGGAGCAAGTCGCCGCTGAACGTGTTGCAGTGGAGAGCAACTATCAGAAATAGGAATAAAGACAAAGGAGAAAATGATTGCAGATAAAGCACACACATAGCGTGAGAGACATAAGATGGTGCATGATGGTGGAAATGACCATGTGTTCACATGCATCCACTGTGGATAAACATTTACAACACGAACTGGCCATATCAGCCACACTCGCCACCGCCATGGCTTGTAGTTATTAAACCTTTTTGAAGCACAATGTACCACACTATCGTCTGTCAAGACGGAAAGATCCCAATGATGATGATATAATTACATAATTCTGTGATAGTATCAATGCGAAAGCTGGACAAAGATTTTATCAGTCTCTGTTGTTATCTTGTCGGGACCTGCGGCCTTTCCTTCTTTTATCTTTTTAATAGCCTTCTCTATTTCAGCATTTAATATGTTTGGTCCATCTTGAGTATTACACATAGTTGTTGATTTATTTCATGCAATTCTTTCGTGCTGTGTGTCACGGAATTACTGGAGATGACGATCAGATTGATGAAGCGCCCAAAACAGCCGTCGCTAGGCGACGCAACCCTTTGTTGTAGGGAAGTTTTCCAGATCAAACGCCGACCAGCATTCTTTGAGTGTAGGGGAAGGAATTCCCGAATCAAAGAAGAAGTACGGTATGTTGTTTACCCGATCCTAGAAGGAGGGAAAAGAGAGTCTGTCGGAGCCTGGATTCCAGCCAAGTCAGTGACGTCATTCACACAGTTCGCGGCAGGGGAAAAAACAGATTGCGATCAGTGGGCGAGATGAATTGAACAGAAAAGGAGTATTCTACTGTTCCAGTCTAAATAAGAAAAGGAACCACAGTGTCCAGTGTTACTTAAAGGCGACGGACATTCGCCCATGTTGGGAATATGTGATTCCAATTCGAGAACGGAATAGCTTACATAAGGTTATTAAGTAATAGAAATTAGGAATCGAGTGTAGTGATGGTGCGTTGTGTGAACCTATTCTAGGAGCGTCGGCCGCAGCCGACTGATGCGTAGCTTAAACTAGGTCGAGTAATATATCGTTTCACTCGGCAGGGTAAGACCAATGTCGTGGGAGGATATTCAGTGAGATTGAGAGTGGTTGAGGGAATAAAGGAAATGTCAATGGTAGGATCTTTGTCAAAGACTTAGGTAATTATGAATGAAGACCACCCTGAAAGAGTGGTCTACCTCAAGTAGAATAGAGGTAACCTAGTGCCCCTATATGAGGGCAGGGTAGGTATAGGGAATAAATAGAAAGGGGACTAGTAAATAGTTCTCTCATGGGACACGGAGGTGTCAACCAGAGAGTTAGCACTCTGGTCACGGCATGATCACGCCAACGTGATAAGACACGTAGAACAAACTAGAACTCAAGTGAGGCCACTACTCTAGCGTGCTGAATGATGTCGCACGCAAAAAGCCGTAGTGTGCCCCAAGTCCTTCTGCGTACTGTGTAGACAGCACGCGGAGATTATTCAGACGGGACACTGACTTCGTAGTGCGAGCATCGCTTAGAGTCGATGCTTAGTTCGTTAGCCGAGTAGATAGATTAGCAATAGGGTTAGGAAACGACTAGTGATAAGGGAATTCTGTGCATTTATTCTTGTGTGATTTGTTAGCGACTGTTTGTTGTACATTAATGTGATGCAAAGAGCCAGTGGCAATAAAATGTGTATTCCTCTCGTACGACTAACAAGTCTTTTTGTGTGGTGCGAGAGAAGTTATCCCGGGATGCCTGTGACATCGGTTGTTGACAGGCTAGGATAAAGTGGTGTCAGAAGTGTAGCTTGGACAATTGTTCAAGCTAAAACACTCACCCACGGCTCTAAAAGAGATTTACGGCTAGTTAATCACAGGGTTTAATTTGTGTTAGTGAATAATGGCGTGTGCAGACAGAACAAAGTGCGAGCTGTGCCCATCGTGACCAAGTTACATTTATTTATGCTTATTTAATTGTTTTGTGCTTATGAACATGTTTTCTTCTGATTTGTAAGTATTATTATTATAGTTTTGTATCATTTATTTCTATAATTACTTATTTATTTACCAGTATTCGTCAAATATGATTCACGGCGGAGCGATACACAGAAATGAGCCAAGAAAACTATATAGATTTTTCCAAGCTAAAAATAGCGCCTGTGACGTATCGTGACTGACAAACAGCTGCGTTACGCCATTTGCAGGCAGCGACTGATTGTTGACAAATAGCAAAGCGGCTGCTCGCCTGAATCGTTGACTTATATCAAATATTATTTGTTTATCTTACTTATTTACTGAATATATTGACTTATTTAAACAATATTATTACGTTTATATTTATTTCAAAGCATTTATTTAATTATTTTCGTACTTTTTCTATTTGTTACCGTCGCGATGGCACTACTTTTGCTATGCAAATGAGACGCAGTCTGCACAGCACTTCCATAAATTAAACAGATAGATATAGGGAAGGCATAAGACGTTAGAACGAAGACAGGACAGTGACATTTATTATTATTTAAACCACATTGTTTTGTCCTGGGGCATGTAATTGAACAAATTGTCTAGGGTTATATATCATTTGCAACTCGTTAATTGTTGATGCTCTTGATAACCAGGGAGAACAACAGCCGGTCATAAGCATAAGCTGTGTGTTGTATTGCGAAACGATTGGACCTGAGGTGCCAAACGAGTGTACATGATTGATCTGGAATGATAAGATGAGTATACCCAAAGTATTTTGCATGCAATATGATTAATAATGCATCTCTTTTTCAGCGTGTGATCTATTAGCATAATGTTTGGTGTGATCAATTTTGCAAGGTGTAATCGGAGAGTATATTTTCGGTACACAGTGATTTGAAAACTTAACATATATAATAGAAATAAGTGAGTAAATATTTAAGTGCCTATCAAATCTAGCTAATTACCCAACAACATGGCAACTTTAGCTGATTTCATAAAAGCAGGCAAAGAATTAGAATACACAGGAAAGGAATTAGAGCAATATGCTGATCGAAAATTTAAGGAAGCAAAAGATGCTGAGAGAGATGAACGTGCACGAGAAAGAGAACATGAGAAGGAGATCAAACAAAAAGAAATAGAATTAAAGCAAAAACAATTAGATGAAGATAAGGAAATTAAACAAAAAGAATTAGAATTAAAACAAAGAGAGATAGATGAAATGGCAAGAGTGAAAGAAAAACAAATACAAGTTGAATCAGAGACACAGTTAAAGATGAAAGGTATGGATGTAGATTCACACTTAGAGATCTCTGCTACAAAACTAAAAAGTTAGCAAGAAGAAAATAAATTTAATAAGTACAACAATATTATTAAGCCATTTTGTAAAGAAGATTCCATATCAGCCTGGACATAAAATGTCGAATATCAATTTAAATACCACCAAGTACCAATCGATATGTGGGCTATGATTTATATGAAGAACCTGAGTGATGAGCCCCTTAAAGTGATAGAATCAATACCAACTGATCTTAGATCTAACTATCAGTACATCCATGATAGGATAATGCAACATTTCTTACTTGATGCCCCTGGGTATCAAGTACAGTTTTCCAATTTAAAACCTAAGCCAAGCGAGACCTTTATCGACTATGTCTCAAATGTCCAAAGCGTACTGAATAGATGGCTTAGTGCATCAAAAATAGGAAAGGACTTTGAAAAACTTAAAAATTTGATAGCTATGGATAACGTCATATCCACAATACCATCTCCTTTCGCCAAATTTCTTCAGCAGGCAGACATAGAGACCATAGAACAATTTGAGAAGAAAGGCTCAGCATATTTTTCCTCAAATAGAGATATTTTTAAAACACTAACTAGCGACTCTGAAATAGTCTCTTTTGTTAAGGACTAACCTAAAAGCTATCAGACCAATAAGAAATCATTTCATAGAGTCGACAAGAAAGATAAAAAAAATAGCTAAATGTGTCTATTGCCAACTTTTTCATGACACTTATGCTATGTGTGATAAATCACCAAACTATCCAACACATCTTGAGATGGTCATTAAGAAACAACAAAACAAGAGAACTGCATACAGGCGTGCAGTCAAATGCTTCTTCTGTTCCAGCTACGGGCATTATTCCAATAAGTGCCTGGGCCGCCAAAGAATGAAGGCCAATAATGCAATTTTGATTGATACATCGTCTGATAGTGGTAGTGAGACTGAGTGTGAGGTCGAGAATGAATTACCTTTTAATCAAGCTGAAGATGTTTGTTGTGTAAACGATATTTTATGCTTTGACAATTGTGAGCGATGTCACCAATTTCATGCAGACGGCAAACTTACATGTGGGCATAATGTAACATCCTCCTTGGAGAATGCAAATGCAGCTGTAGCCTCCAGAGGCAATCTATTGTTTCACTCTGCAATGGTCAATGAGAAGCCATGCCGATGTTTGCTTGAAAGTGGAAGCTCTATTATTGGTGTTAAAAAGGAACTTATTAATCCAAGGGATTATACTGGTGACTCTGTAAAATGCCGTATTTTTTCTGGTAACATAGAAACCTATCCTCTGGCAAGAGCCCGTATAAACACCCCGTTCCTTTCTGGTACCTTTACGTGTGCAATACTAGACAACCCTTGTACTGATTTAATTCTTGGGTGTCTACCCCAGCTAAAGCACTGCACAGATGAAGAAATATCCGCCTGGGAGGAGGAAAATGGACTAACTCCAGTGAACAGTGCAGATATCCTCAAACATCACAGCCCCAACAAAGGTGCTATACCCATTAAGCTTGAACCAGATCAAGACATACTGCTTTTACTCCCAGACAAACGAAATTTATTATTGACATCATGGCAAGGGCCATTCAAAGTGGTACGAAAATTTCGGATGTCGATTATGAAATATCGATAAACGGACACTTAAAGATATTTCATATCAACATGTTGAAACCCTACTTTTCACGACAAGAGACAGAATTAGAGACAGACGAACACAATGCACCCACACCTATGGATGAGACGACAGACATACACAACGCAACTACACTAGTTAGCGAGACTGGCAAATCCGACGAAATGCATACACTTAGTGAGTTTACAGAAAACGCACTTAGCACCACCACCGTACTGAGTCAGGTAGACGACGACGGGATGGAACTACCTGTTCCAATTGTAGACAAGACTGCTACATTAGAGGCCATACGGTTAGAAACGAGACTAACAGACGTACAACGACGACAGATAATAGAATTAGTGACTGAATATAAGGACATATTTTCCGACATTCCAGGTAGGACGGACAGGATCGAGCACTCCATCCTTCTTTCGGACTCTAAGCCTATCAAATGTAGGCCGTACTCTATCCCACTTAGCTGTAGAGAAAATCTAAATAAGGAAATTCTTAATTTAGAAGCTAGTGGGATCATTCAGAAATCTACATCTGAGTACTCCTTCCCAATCGTCCTAGTCAAGAAAAAAGACTCCACAATTCGTCTTTGTGTGGACTATAGAAAACTCAACAATGTCACTAAGATCGACGCAGAACCAATTCCTTCCTGCGAAGATCTGATTCTTGATATGTCCACCTCCAAAATCTTCTCTAAATTAGACCTTACTAAGGGATATTGGCAGGTCCCTATGCAGAGCGAATCTATCCATCTTACTGCATTCTCAACACCTCTAGGACTTTACGAGTGGCGGTTTCTTCCTTTCGGACTTTGTAATGCTCCTGCCACTTTCGTGCGCTTAACTAGAGATCTACTACATGGAGTGACGAATACGGTGACATATATAGATGATATTTGTGTCCATACAGATGACTGGACATCACACTTACTGAAACTCAGACATGTCTTCGATAGGTTGCGACTCTTCGGTCTCACTGTCAAACCGAGCAAAGTCGAATTGGGCCTACAAGAAATTGAATTTTTGGGTCATGTCATTTCACAAGGACAACTAAAAACTGACAATAGAATTATTACCAAAATTATGAACCTGACCATGCCTACAACAAAGAAGCAGGTCAGGAGCCTTTTGGGTTTGGTAAATTATTATAGCAAGTTCATACCGAACGTAGCTGAAATTACAAGTGTATTTTCAAATGTTTTAAAAGCATCAGTAAAATTGGATGTCAAAGATGCATTATTAATTTCTGCATTGTCAAAATTGAAAATTCTATTTAGTAATGTACAAATCCTCCGTTTGCCTAATCCTAGGCTCGTTTATTATCTTAGGACAGATGCCAGTAAGATTTCCATCGCTGCAGTACTAGGCCAGTTTTATGATGACATCTTCCATCCCATGTGCTACGTGAGCCACAAGATCACACCGGCTGAGTACAGATATTCCATATCAGAGTTGGAAGCCCTAAGCGTCATCTATTCGGTGAGGAAGTTGCATCGATTCCTGGCGGGTAATCACTTCGTAGTCCAGACCGACAACTCCCCGATCACGGTCATACAAAGTGGGGTGCATCGCAACGACCGTATCTACAGGTGGTCTTTAATATTACAGAATTATACTTTTAGTATAGAACATATTAAGGGTAGGGACAACATTCTTGCTGATACCCTTAGTCGACCATCTGAGGTAGAAATACCTGATATTCCACACGAATAGGTAGTTTAAGAAATGTTTACTTAGAACACTTAGTAAAAATATCCTGTGTATATACTGTGTAGAATATATTATTGAATACATAGACATCAGGATAAGGACTGTGTGCTAAGAACAGTGAACTACCATGTGTCCGTAGACAGCAGATTAAGAACTGTGCGCCAAGAACAAGGAAATCACCGTGTGTACATAGACAGCTCGTTACTTACTATGCTCTATTTGTGCTCCGGTGAATCACCTGTGTTAATCACATAAGAACAGTGTCAGAACATTGCTTAAATAACAGACACAACGATACGTGTTTACGACACCAGAGGATTCGACGAGTGGAATAAGACCCATAAGACACAAGTATGACTGTGTAGTGTATTTAGTATACCCATGACAATTGAATATATGTAAACTATGCCAAGGAAAGCAATTTCTATAAATTATGGCAACCACGAACCTGAGGTAGATAAATACAATGTAAATATATTTATTTAATGTGATATGTAATATAACGTTTTTAAGATAGTCATAAATTATAGTTAGATTAGTTAGTTTAATATAGAGTTAGATTAGAGTTAGGGAATATAATATATTTTTTTTAGTGTAGATAAATCATTAATTTACCCACTTACTTAGCTTAAATGTAGAGTAGGATAGTACTTTAAACTTAATAACAGCGAATTAAAGACTAGCATAAAAAGTTTAGATAGAAACAGCACCATTTAGTTATTTAAGTTCATTTTATGTCATTCCATCTTTATGAACACTTTAACAACATCATCATTTAGAACTAACATTAGGTTATACTTTTTAGGATAAAAGGATCATACAGATGAACATACATCATTTAAACCATGTAGATTAACAATATCCATTATATTTGTTTCATTTAAACATTAAAAACATTATTTAGAACTTTTGTTACATTTTACATTACCCATTTCATAAAGATACATAACTCATCTCACATCATTTTCATTTTTTTTAGATAGTTAGATTACTTCCCTTAAATTAGATTAATTTTGTACAACAAATTAGAATATATATATACATCTAGAATTAGTATTAGTATTTCATTAGAATGTAGTGTTTAATAATAGCAGGGCACAATCAACCCTATTTCACCCATGTAAATATTTTGTAAATACATGACTCGTGCAGTAGGTTACGCACAGTCATGAAGCTCAACTCTGTTCAAACTGAGCTAAACTTGTACAGTGTCACTTCCAGGTTTTTAAATAACTGTGAGAATAAAAGATGTGTGACAGAAGTGTGAAAGTGAGAGAGAATGGTAAATATACAATTGAGAGTGAAGGCAGCCAGCGGAGGTTTTCTGCCGCTCAACGCGACTTTTTATTATTTGTCTGCGTCAGGTGTTTGCTTTCGGTGTCAAAATGTGCTGTCTAAAATGTATTTTGTATAGTTTAGTGTAGATCTTAGAGAAAGTATTTTAAGTCTCATAAGACGGAAACGAAGTCACGAATTAGTGTTATACACTTGTTTGTGGCCACATTTAACCGAATTATGGCACTTGAAAACTAACTTATATACATATTAATAGACAGACACACACGTTAGAAGTTAAATTATATAGTTAGTTAGATCCAAACACGCAAACAACCAGAAAAACAAACATGTAAAGTACATACACTTGTGTAGAACAAAGGGGTATAACTCCGGGTCAGGGGACACAATAGACAACGAAACACTAACTTAACAGTGAACGATAACTTTACACGCGGAAGCGAGATAGGTAAAGCCTGTCGCACACAACTTATGTAAGGGTTGGTTAAATATTATATGGGGGACATGAAGCAATTCATGTGTTGACCCTAAGAAAGTCAACTTTGTATGGGTAGTGAGTTAATTTACTATTTGAGGGCAGGTCTTATAAGACAATAATGTTTTTTAGAAACCTCTTGCGTCACAACCAGGAGTCAAAGTTTGTAACGCAACACAGGAGGGGAGGGTGTGTGTCAAAGACTTAGGTAATTATGAATGAAGACCACCCTGAAAGAGTGGTCTACCTCAAGTAGAATAGAGGTAACCTAGTGCCCCTATATGAGGGCAGGGTAGGTGTAGGGAATAAATAGAAAGGGGACTAGTAAATAGTTCTCTCATGGGACACGGAGGTGTCAACCAGAGAGTTAGCACTCTGGTCACGGCATGATCACGCCAACGTGATAAGACACGTAGAACAAACTAGAACTCAAGTGAGGCCACTACTCTAGCATGCTGAATGATGTCACACGCAAAAAGCCGTAGTGCGCCCCAAGTCCTTCCGCGTACTGTGTAGACAGCACGCGGAGATTATTCAGACGGGACACAGACTTCGTAGTGCGAGCATCGCTTAGAGTCGATGCTTAGTTCGTTAGCCGAGTAGATAGATTAGCAATAGGGTTAGGAAACGACTAGTGATAGGGGAATTCTGTGCATTTATTCTTGTGTGATTTGTTAGCGACTGTTTGTTGTACATTGATGTGATGCAAAGAGCCAGTGGCAATAAAATGTGTATTCCTCTCGTACGACTAACAAGTCTTTTTGTGTGGTGCGAGAGAAGTTATCCCGGGATGCCTGTGACATCGGTTGTTGACAATCTTCCGGTAGGGTGTCTACTGGGGCTTCTTCGCTTTCTTTATTCTTTCCTTTTCTTACCACATCTCAGGCCAATGTGATGAACTGCTCTGCCTTCTGCCAGAGTTTAGTTCAATGTTAATTAGGATATAAATATCTGAGTGTGGCCTTCGGCCTACACTCACATACAGTAGGTTTGAATCGGGTTTCTCTCACCGGGTGTTCTCTTTTCGACAGGTTCTACTACCTGAGAACTGAAAGACGACTCTGAGGTGTGGACAATGGCAGTCACACCGATTGCAGTTCTGCTAAATAGCCTCTGCAATGGGACACCGTTCCACAAATCATAGTCTCGTCTAAACCAAGAGTGTTTATCATAAAAGGGGTAATTTATTAGTGATTGAGTGCCCAAGACAGTTGATTTTAAGAAACTATAAACACCTCCATGGACTAAGACATTAGTAGGTAGAGAGGTGGAATAGCAAAGGGTTTTATTCAGGAACATTGTCCAACAAGACAGAAGGTTTTTTTTTTTTTTTTTTTTTTTTGGAGATCGTGTGTGAAAGATGGAAAGGTTCCGAAGTTACAGGATTTTTACAGACATATTAAGTACATCGTGTGTTCCGGATTCATGGACAGCATTATGCCATATTCAGCGCTAGTAACCAGGTATCCCTACTGTCCAAGAGCATCGGGAGCAGGTCGACCCCTGGCCGGAGAGACGCTTCATTTTATGAGGTCCATCTGAACATGCTGTGTTGTGTTGTGGTATGGCCGGTCACTATGATGAAAGATCCTGAACTAACTGGCCTAATCTCACATACACAATAGACTATACTACAGGAGTTCTATACACATACATTGCACCCACGTGACACTTTTCTTTATTAAATTATTGTATCATTTGTTAGAAGTCAGAGTTGTGTGGGTATGTTCTGGAGGAATATGAAGAGGGGTATTGCCTTATGGTAAGAAGTGAGGGAGATAGTGATCCAGAGACTGAAAGGGGGTGTGTAGACAAAGGTCCGTCAGACGCCGAAGCTGATGATAGGGAATTAAAAAAGTGTGCTTGTTGGTTCCACTTCCCCCCAAGGACGACAGGTTACACTGTGTATTATTTCTAGATCCTCTATTTCTTTGCATTTTTTCTGCAACCACTCTTTTTTGGCAACTCTGCATATATGACGTATTTCTCTGTCTATTAATATATATTCTGGAGTGTTCTTTGCTTTCTTTCTTTGAGATTGCTGCTCTTTATGCTCTAATTCTCTTTGTAACTTGATATTAATTTTTCCAAGATTGTTACTGATACAATCACTTCATCTTTTACGTGGTGTTCCATTTGTTCCGTATCAATTATAATTCTTCAATGTTACTGTTTGTGGCAGATGATATCAGGACATTATTGGGAGGTGGCTAGACCATTTAATCTGTTGTTCTTTAATGACGTACATGTCTGATTTCAGAGATAGCTTGCTTCTAATTTCCTCTTTTCTAATTCTATCTGTGACGGTTACTCCCACAGATCGTCTAAGGCATATCAACTATGTTGTTATAATTTTGTGCTCATAACTTGCAGTAAGCATTCATGTTTGACATTAGTAGCATAATTTCTGCCCCAAAAATTAGTTCTGATGGGATTTGATTTAGTACTTATAGGTATTTTTCTATGTGACGGATATGGCGTCAATTGCCTCAGTACCTGATTTGCCTTTGCACAAAGTGTGTTGATTTCTCTATCCATGTCCGGAAATCAGGAAATAATCAACATAATCTGTTTAAATTCTGCAATCTAAATCAAGAGAGAGAGAGAGAGAGAGAGAGAGAGAGAGAGAGAGAGAGAGAGAGAGAGAGAGAGAGAGAGAGAGAGAGAGAGAGAGAGAGAGAGAGAGAGAGAGAGAGAGAGAGCACTGAACAATTTTGGGACAGACAGAAAGTTTGATGAAGCTAAATTATTTATTTTTGCGAGCCACTGAAGTGAACTAATGTTTCAGGTTTCATAGCAGGCAGTAATTTAAGCGTTAAACATTGATAATTAACATAAATAATTAGAAGTAATAGGAAATAACACGTAGAAATAATTTATTACGTATCAAAAAAGTAGAAACATTATGTGATTTGTGAGAAAAATGTTTTCCATGAACAACGAGCAGATACTGTTAGTTAACATGACGCTATATTTGCCTAGTAGACATGGCGAGGAGGAAAAACAACAGATGAAGAAAACGGACAGTGGGCAGATAGACAGCTTGCAGCATGCACTTTAATATTTATCTGTTGATCAAGTTTGCCGAAGCTGGAAACGGTTCGACGTGACTGAGTAAATATTGAATGACCTCTGAATTACCAGAAGTCAGAGTGGGAACATTTCTATCAGATACGTTGATCTTCTGCCTATCATCACGCAGCAGGTATTTTGCAGAACTGCGCTCCCATCAAGGCGCGCAGATGGGTCTCTCAGTCACCGGCCATCTTACCTGCGTTATGAATCCTTATGCTCAAGGTGTCTGCAGTGTGTTGTGTCCAACTTCGTGCTGGTCCACCCTTGCCTCTACTCCCAGGCACCATGCCTTCCAGCAATGTTCTTTACAAGCCACTGTCACTGTTAATATGACCAAAGTATTTCAGTTTCTGAGACATGGAACTATTTATGGACAATTTTCTTCGATATTCAGGTCTCGTAGAATATCCATATTTTTCATCTTCTTTATATTCAAAGAACATTTCTGTAACATTTAAGCTGAGAAGCCACACTCTTCTTCTTCAGTGATTACCAAATGGTTCACGAATCACGCCAACTTGTTGCCACAGGAAAGATACATGTTTTCAAAAATTGTATTTCGGCTTTTTCTTTGCTGGTGTTGTGCCATTGGTTCCTACTACTGTTTAATATCTGCATTGTTGTGACTAGCCGTAGTTGCCTTTTCTTAAGCAGTCCCATGAGCAGTTAAATGAGGAGCTAAAATAATTCAAAGTCTTTGACATTTCCAGCTTCTTCATTGTTGATTGTGATCTTCGAATGGCATGCAGTTTTATCTTTGGGAACGATCTTCTGCAGCTTAATGTTAGTAAATTAATGTTAAATTATTTTGCATACGTTAATGCGCACTCACCCACATGTGAAAACCTTCATTAATTTGTTGCGGAGAATTACTCAAATATAATTAAGGGTAAATATGGAATAATTCTGAGAAGGTCCCGACATCTGAAAGATCATCAGACCTAGGTATGTAAGTAAAATTCCAAAAGTAAAAATGAAATGGCGATTACGGAATAAATTAATACATGACAATAATAAATACACACATATATTTTCTACGGAGGTATCACCTTGAGTGAACATCTAGTCTTATTAAGTTGAGTGAACATGTAGTTGAGGGTCGTATCAAGTTGAGTGAATATGTAGTTGAGGATCGTATCAAGTTGAGTGAAGAACATCTAGAAGAGAATCATATCAAGTTGAGCGAATATCTAATTTGAGGGTCCTATCAAACGTGAAAAATGTCCAACTTCGTAACGACAATCACCAATGTTTGAGTCGCAGCCGGACTCCCATACAAACGAAAAGAGCTATGGAACTTTTGTAAAACTGGAATCTGTTACTGTGCCGTATAAATGGTAGCATAACACATAGTTTTTCATGGCGAGCCATTGCTGTCTCCACTATACAACACCTGTGGCTTGCTAATAAATAAATAACATAAAGAAATGCAACTTACCCTCGAGAAGAAATACTAGACATTCAAGGAAGAAAAAATAATTTGAATCAAGTAGTTGCAAAATTAATGACGAATTTCCATTTACTTGACAGTCTATATTTAGATTAACCAATTCCTAGCTGTTTTCAGGTGATTTGGGAAGAAAACAATGACCTAGTTCTGTCAAAGATTGTAATTTGTTTTCGTTTCCATTCTTTTTGTCTTTATTTGTTTAAGTCGGTAAACATGGGCTGTTACTCATGAAGGATATTGAAATGCCCAAATTTAGACCTTGTGTGAAGCATAATTATTCCAGAAAATATGATCAACGTGTAATTAATTACTGCTTGGAGTATTGAATGGTTTAGAATGGACAAGTTTTCCTAGTGACTCAGAAACGCCTGTTCAGCCATTCTTACTCAGTCACTATTACTCAGTAACTATTACTTAGTAATTTATGTCGCGTCTAGAATTAAGGCACAGGAGATATTTTGTTATTTAACTTTTATTAATTAGTGTAACAGAGATTAATTAGGAATGATCAAACCTAAACGCTTACCATTTGAGAGAACATCTAGTTGACAGTCATATAAAATTGAAGAAAGATCGAGATAAGCATTGCATCAACGTCAGTGAAAATCTAGTTGAGATATGCATCAACTTGAGTGAACATCTAGTTGAGAGATGCATCAACTGAATGAATATCTAGATGAGCGATGCATCAGCATCAATGAACATCTAGTTGAGAGATGCATCAACTGGAGTGAATATCTAGTTGAGAGATTCATCAACGTCAGTGAACATCTAGTTGAGAGATGCATCAACTGGAGTGAACATCTAGTTGACAGATTCATCAACTGAATGAACATCTAGTTGAGAGATGCATCAACACCAATGAACATCTAGTTGAGAGATGCATCAACTTAAGTGAATAACTAGTTGAGCGATGTATCAACGCGAGTGAACATCAAGTTGATAATCGTATCAAATTGAGGGAAAATCTAATTGAAAGATGTATCAACTTTTGTGAAAATCTAGGTGAGAAGCGTATCAACTTCTCTGAACATCCAAATGACAGTCTTATCAAATTGAGATAGTATCACAGTCTGCGATTCTAAGATAAGTGGCAAACATTTTTATTTTTAAAGTTCCACTTTCTCTTCATTGTTCTCATTTTGTCATCATTTTATACTTCTCATTCCGTTCTTATGACTTAATGTAGTCACTGGATGATCTTCTCCGTAATTATATGTTGTGTTTTGTGTATGTATTTATTTGCCGATGAAGGCTAGTCGCCGCAAAGTCCTGTATGTTTCGTAATTCTGTTCTGTAAAGCTGCATTACTTTGTGTTGTTTTATGTTGTATCAAATTGAGGGAACATCTAGTTTAAAGATTTATCAATTTGAATGAATATCCAGTTAAGTGTCATATCAAATATAGTTCACATATAGTTGAGAGTCGTATCATGATGAGCATCAACTTCAGTGAAAAATCGTGTTTACAGATGTATCAACTTGAGTGAAAATCTAGTTGAAAGATGTATCAACTCGAGGGCAAATCAACTTGAGAGTGTAGCAAACTGAGTGAGTTGCGAGTAGCGAGTTCCATCCTTGACTTCGTCTACAACTAATAATTATCCCGTATACTTCGAAATCAGCCGCAAACGAATCGGATGCAGATCGTCATGTATTAAGTTTCACAACGGCTTGAGCGTCTGTCGTTCATAAAACAATGACAAACTACTGAAAATAAATTTGCCGAGGAAATAACAAGCTGCCAAACAATAGTGGAGGTAATCATGACGTTCAGTAAAGGGGATGCAGCTATAGTCTGTCCAGAAATTAATGCCTTCATTCACGATCAGTTATTTTGAAAACTGTCTATTGCATCGTTATGAAATTTTTCCTGCCGTCTTATATTTACCCCCACCCAAGGAATATGTCTTTGATAGGTCCAAAAGCAACATAAATCATGGAAAGCGGCGACATTTCTTTGATGTTTTGATGAAAAACTAGTGATTTTTCTCTAGCAAACTTGTTTTACAGTAATGCCCCGTTCCACTACGCGCGGCTCTTGTCATAAGGCCAATCCCATGTCCCACGAGAAAATTAACTATTCAACGCTAATGTTGCCGTGTGAAGCGTAATAAATTTAATAATGTGCACTTCATCTCTGACCCGTAAATTATATACCGCATATAAACAAACTTTGAAACCTGCTGTACAATCTCCAGAACAAAATCTTTTTATTGTTGTTGGGTGGAAATAATGATAAGATTATATGCTAAATTTCATCATTTTCCCTCAGTTGGTTACTGAGATATGGAATTTTATATTGGGGCAGACAAAAGTAAACAGACTATGGCCTGTAACTTTCTATTGTGTGACAAATTCACAAACATACCAGGCTTTCCTTGACTTTTTCGTTAATCTTCTAGTGAATTCCCTATTACTTTGAGTTAAAGAATG
>JACEFZ010023466.1:1490000-1498936 GCA_014155875.1 Cepaea nemoralis
ACAACCGGTGAGGGCGGCAGCAGAAAACAACAATCACAGTATCAAAAAGGTGGGAAAGGGGGATGTGACAGTATACGGGTTTGCAAAGCCATATATATTAATAATGATTACAATGATAATAATGCAAATAAACAACCAAATACATAAATAATAAAAATGGCAAAGAATAAAACTGCTAAGGGTGATAACAATAATAACAGCAATGATAATAACAGCAATGTTTACATGAAATACATCTATAATAATAATGACAAAGAATAAAACTACTAAGGGTGATAACAGCAATGCTAATAAACGCAATGATAAAAATAGTTATGATAATGATCACATTTTCCAAACATGTGATTCCATTTGCTAAAAGGATTTTCTTAGGGATTGTGTTAAAACATGGCAGGTACATACAATAATAACAATTGCAAACCGCACTGTTCAATAATATAGTAGGTGTAAAAGGAGTTGGTTATCTTTTTTCTCCTTGCTTATTTTTTTTTTTTTTGGGGGGGGGGGGGGGGGGTCTTAATTGTAAGGGTTCATTCATTTTTTCCCTTTCCCTTTTTAAAAAAAAAAAAAAAAAAATAAAACAAGCATTTGTATCAACATAAATATTTACAATCTCATTGGTTTGGTAAACATCTGTGATTTTGTGTTCATTCATTCAACATTCACTCACTTTTTCCTGTTTCTTTCTCGCACTCATGTATACTAAATTTGATATCTTAAAGAAGAGTACTTGTGTTTACTCTGGAGATATCTGTGATATTTTGTGTTTATAGCATGGGAAGATACCCATTTGCATGTTTCATTTCTTGAACACATTTACATGTGAAAGGGGGGTAACATGGGAGATGATGGTTATATATTAATAATGATAACAGTAATATTAATGCAAATAAACACTAAATACATCAATAATAATAATGACAAAAAGCAGACCACTAGGGGTGATAACAGCAATGATAATAAACAGCAATGATAATAATAGTTATGGTAATGATCACATTTTCCAAACATGTGATTCCATTTGCTAAATGATTAACTTTGGGATGGTGTTAGCATAGCATAGCAGTTACAAACAATTGCAACCTGCAATGTTCAATAATAGTATTTGTAAAAGGAGTTGATTTTCTTTTTTCTCCTTGCTTATTTTTACATCTTTTGTCTTAATTGTAAGGGTTCATTCACCTTTTCCCCCTCCTCTTATTTTTTTTTTTTTTTTTAAAATAAACAAGCATTAGTATCAACACAAATATTTAGTCTCATTGGTTTGGCATCTATGTGTGGCTTTGTATTCATTCATTCAACATTCACTCACATTTTCCTGTTTCTTTCTCACACTCATGTATACCATAAACTCATAAAGAAGAGTACCTGTGTTTGCTCTGGAGATGTCTGTGATATTTTGTGTTTACAACATAGGAAATTTATCCATCTGCATATTCCATTCCTTGAACACATTTACATGTGAATGGGGGTTTACAAAGAAAAAGGGGAAATCTTTACATTTTGTTTCCCTTGCCACCTTCTCACCAATTGGTTCCACTCCACCAATGCACTCATCATCACTCACTGGGCAATGATGGTAAAGGCAGGATAATTATTTTAACCAAACCGGTGTGTGTATCAGCAAAGGCAAACAAACATGAGCGAGGGGGTGGGGGCACATGGGAAATGTTTTCTTTGTTTGTTTATTACTAATGATGGCAATAATAATAATGACAAGTAAGAACCATACTGAGGTTAAATACAGCAAATATAAAAACCAGCCATGGTAATATTTGTTATGAAAATGATAAACATTTTTACAACATGTGATTCCATTTGCTAGGATGATTTTCTTTGGAATGGTGTTAACATAGCATAGCAGGTACATACAAATGAAAACTGCAGTTTTTAATAATTACTTGGAGTAAAGGAGTGGGTTTTATTTTCCTCCTTGTTTTTTTCCCCCCTAAATGTAGGGGTTCATTTATATTTTCCTCTTTGCTCTCTCTTTCTTTTGGTTTTTAATAAAAATTTAACAAGCATTTGTATTAACACAGGTTTTTACAGTATCATTGGTTTGGTAACCATATGTGATTTTGTATTCGTTCATTCGACACTCACTCACATGATTCAAAGGGGGTGACAAGGAGAAAGGGAAAACTTTACATTTTTGTTTCCCTCGCTACACTTTCACTAAATTGGTTCCACTCCACCAATGCCCTCATGACCGCCTTAATGATGGTACAGACAGGACAAATGTTTGAACCGACCAGTGGGGGTAGTAGCAAAGGCAACAAAACCATAAGCAAAAGGGGCACAAGGGAGATGAAGTTGTAAATAATAATGATGATATCAATAATTCTTATAACATTAATGATATGATGCTTCTCGAATTTCTTCTTCACTGTCAGTATTTTTTATTTTTCTAGCCATCATTGTGAGAAATTCTGGAAAGTCTATTGTACCATTACCATCAGCATCCACCTCATTAATCATGTCCTGCAACTCTGCTTCTGTTGGATTCTGACCCAAGGAACGCATGACTGTGCCCAGCTCTTTTGTTGTAATTGTACCATCACCATCTTTGTCGAAAAGGCTGAAAGATTCTTTGAACTCTGCAATTTGCTTTTCTGTTAACTGATAAGCCATCTTGGATTGAAGCCGGGTTTGATTGAATGCCACGAGCCAGGGCCATCCCACTTAAGAAACGTTCCCAACAATTTATACGTTGTGAAGAGAAACAGCAAACCGGGGTGTCCATTGCGGGGACAGTCGTTAACATCGTGCACGGAGCTTGCAGTGTTGAAACATTGTATATATTGCATTAACAAGTACATTTTGTTCACTTTTAGCAGTAAAAGTATTTGAAACTTTAGCTTGTCAACTGTTAACTGTGAATAAATGGTGTCATTATATTAAACATTTAACAATTAATGCAACTAATTGCTTCTTTAGAAAAACGTTGGCGAGTTATGTCCCTTGCAAACAATAAAGTGAATATTATGTTCCCGTGATAAAGAGGTATTTGAATAACGAAGACACAAACAATAGATTGTTTGTGTCTTCGTTATTCAAATTCACTACGGGAAAACATTGTTTTGAATTTCTCAAAGAGGTATTTGTTTCCCCTTAAATTTCGATTACCAAGTGCACAGGCCGTCGAGAGCACGCACGATAGCTAATGGTCAGCCCGTAGATCATGTAATTGAGTCCCCACTATAGCTCCCGGGTTGACTCAGCCGAAACTAAGCACCATGAAATGTTCTGGAAAGTAACGGCGAAGTGTGCGCTATTGACCACATCACCCATTGAGTGCCAATTGTTTTACAAAAATGTGGCACTGCCAGCTGAAGGGAATGACATACACACCTAACCTTTTTGGGGTGCTTTTTAGGGTCGATTTTGGTGCTTTTTCATCAAAGGGAGATGGCAACACTGCCCACAAAGCCGCAACCACGTCTGCATTGTCATGCATCAATACTCCACCAAGTTTCGCAGAGCCAGCCTATCTGTCCGCCTGTTCATTCCCCAGCACACCGGCATGCCCCGGAGAAAAGATCCAGGCGATGCTTGCCACCCGTGACCTCCGAAGCGAAGCAAGCCACTCTGCACAAAGCATGCCTGTCCTCTCCTTCTTCAGAATGCTTTCTGAGTCAGTTACAATCACGATGTGTGTGTGTATCGTATTCTGGATCGAGCAGAAAGCTGCAGTGGCCGCCTCCACCTCCATTCTTAAGCTAGATTTTGTGGTATCACAAGCCAGGCTCTCCTGCACTACAAGTCGGCCATTAGCTTTTGCTATGAACCCCCAGGCCCTTCTCCTACCTCTCAACACTGACCCATCTGTGTAGATAAACACATCACCCGAGTGAGCATTATCCTGAATTAGTTGCTGGATTTCCACTTCCGTGGCCCCTGCTGGCCACTCCCTGCACTCCCGGCTCAATGTGATTATAACTGCACAAGTCTGACTGTCAAAGATCTGGATAAGAGTTTACAGAGTTAAGAATATAAGAAATAGAGCTAAGACAGAGACCATTAGAGAACACCAGACAGAAGACACACAAGCGCTATAAATAGCTTTACAACGGGACACACTTGTGTCAACCAAGAGGGCATTGAGTGTAAGTGAGCGAGGGTTTCCCAAGACACTAGGAAACTCGCCTCGACGAGTAACCATGGAGTACAGGTTACTCTAGTTAACTGACCAGCGTGCTGGGACACCACGCACGCAAGACTCGCCAGCGCACGGAGGATCCAACGTCCGTGTTTGAACACGCAACTAGAAGCGTGGCTAAGACTGCGACTGAGACGGCTAGAGAGTAGACGTGTTCCTTATGAATACTATAAGTTTATCGACAATAGTGATTGTTAGGGTGTAGATTCCATTCAGTGATTAATAGTATCATTATCACCTCTTCATTGCATCTGTGTAACGTACTATGATGTTTATTGTCAATGAAGTATTCCGCTCGCGGAGCTTGTTTGTAATCAGCTCTAAATAAATTGTATCCCTTTTGCAAATGACACGAGTTATTATTGCGTGTGGTGCAAAAGTAGGGGAGTCCTGAAACACCTGTCGCAAGTAAGTTGCTGACAAGCAGGACCCCATTTGGTGTCAGAAGTGCCTGAACCAACGTCAACAGGCACCATTTGGCATTATTTTGTGTTAAAAGTACCTAAAACTATAGTGAATTAATTACCATACAATGTCAGAAATAATTTTGTTTTGCGAGTGAACGGTAGTGATCAACACCAGTACTACTTGATATTTATTATGTTACCATTCGTGGAGCTTGAACCACAATGAAGAAAGATTAATTTACAAGTTGTGTTATTCTACGAAAATTAGTAGGAAATGTGTATGAATTTGTGGTAATGAAAATGTATACAAATATGTATTTAAATTGTCAAGCAAACCATCGTGTACATTTCATTTTCTGTGATACAGCCATTAATGTCACCATTCATCACATTCATTTAGATATTTGTGCAAAATAAGTTCCTTTTGCACAAAGAAAGTAAATTAGCTACTGAACGGAAGCCATAGAACGTAGTTATACCAAACAAGATAGAAAGTGAAGACAAGACGACGTTGACATTCATATGACGAATCATCTTACTAATCATGACGATCATTTATACTATAATAACATTCATTCATTAACATCATTTATCATTATCTAGATCACATTTATGATTCATCAGCCGCATGAAATATGAACATGTATTTATATAATATGCATGTTTCTAAAGTATTGATGCTCTACTAAACAGAAGCATCCGTTCTGTTGTCATGTCGATCATTTTTGTGTGTCCGGAAGACAGCGGTGGAACATCCCAAGGGCCGTATTTTCCGACAAATTAGATGAGTATATTTTTGAATTATTTTGATATTCACTATGTTAACCATGCATCTTTATTTTCAGTGAGAATGTAAATAACTAACACATAACTACAAACCATTGTGTAAAACTACTGTGATATCACTGTGAAATAACATAAAGCCACAGAATGGCATCATTAAGTGAGTGCATCCAGGCGGGCAAAGAACTAGGCCATAATGGAGAGAAATTAGAGAAATGGGCTGATCAAAAATACAAAGAAGAAATAGCTCGACAGAAGGAAGAAACAGAGAGAAAAACTGCTCTACAGAGAGAGGAAACAGAGAGAAAAGCTGCCCTAGAGAGAGACGAAAGAGCTTTAGAAAGGCAACATCAAAAAGAGATGAAACAAGTAGAGGAAGCAACTAAAAGTAAAGATGAAAGAAATGGAGATAGATTCAAACATCCAGATAGCCTCTAGCAAACAAAAGAGCCAGGAAGAACAAAATAAGTTTAGTAAATATAAAGGCCTGATCAAACCATATAGCGTAGGTGATTCAATCTCAGCATGGACAGAGAACATAGAGTTTCAACTTAAGACTCAGAAAATACCATTAGAAGATTGGGCAATGATCTACATGAGAAATCTCAGTGGGGAGCCATTAAAGATTATAGAATCAATACCTACAGAACTAAGGAGTACATCCACGATAGGATTATGCAGCATTTCCTTCTGGATGCCACTGGTTATCAGATTCAGTTTTCCCAAATAAAACCAAAGCCAACTGAAACCTTTCTAGATTACATCTCAAACGTTCAAAGTACATTTAATAAATGGATTAAAGCAGCGAAAGTGGGCAAAAACTTTGATAAATTACAAGATCTCATGGTAATGGATAAGGTGATATCCACAGTCCCTACCCCTTTTGCGAAGTTTCTCCAACAAGCAGATATCGAATCCATTGAACAACTAGAAAAACGGGGTTCAGCATATTTTTCTTCTAATCGAGACATATGTAAGACCACCACACATGATACAGAGATCACTGCTTTTGTTAAGAACGTACCTAGTAGATCTTATAATCAAAAAGAGTATCATAAGAAAGACAAACCTTACCAGAAGCCACCACAGTGTGGATATTGTAAATTATTTAATCCTAGCTACTCTATGTGCGACAAGAACCCGGCATATCCCTCATACTTAGAAACCATAATAAAGAAGCAAGAAAGTAGACGAAATTCATTTAAACGTGCTGTTAAATGCTACTTTTGTTCTAGCTATGGCCATTATAGCTCCAAGTGCCTTGGTAGGCAACGAATGAAGGCAAATAATGCTGTGCTCATCGATACGTCATCTGACGATGATAGTGTAATTCACTCTGAACTTGTAAATGTATTACCAGAGTGTCAAGATCTCCAATAAGGGTTTAGAGAGTTAATAAGAGTTAAGACAAGTCTAGTAGGGAGACACCATACAGGAGAGACACCGGCGCTATAAATAGCGACACAAGGGGACACATTTGTGTCAACCAAGGGAGCACTAAGGACAGTTGAGCGAGGGCTTCCCCAAGCCATTGGGAAGCTTGGCCTTACGAGTAACCGTGGAGTACCCGGTTACTCAAGTTCACGAGCCAGCGTGCTGGGGACGCTATGCACGTAAGACTCGCTAATGCACGGAGGATACAGCGTCCGTGCTTGACCACGCAATGTGTAGCGTGAGGACAGACCAGACTAGGGACGATTAGAGAGTAGACGTGTTCTTGACAAATGCTATAAGTTTCTAGACAATAGTTTATATTAAGCTTTAGATTTAGATTGTGATTACTAGTATCATTTCTCACCACTTCATTACATCCATGTTGTTTAATGTCAATGAAGCATGCCGCTCGCAGAGCTTATGAATGACCAGCTCTAAATAAATTGCATTCCTTTTGCAAATGACACGAGTTGTTATTTCGTGCGGTGCAAAAGTAGGGGAGTCCTGAAAGACCTGTCACAAGCAAGTTGCTGACACAGAGAGTGAATGTGAAAGTGTGGCAGTAGTTACTGATATATTAAACTTTAAGAGATGTGACACATGTCACCAGTTTCATGCGGATGGGAAATTGAAATGTGGTCATGTTATACCATTTTCCAACGAAGATGCTAATGCAGCTAGTGCCTCCAGAGGTAAGCTGAAGTTCTACGATGCACTGGTCAATGATCAACCATGCCACTGTTTACTGGATAGCGGCAGCACTTTACTTGGTTTAAGAAAAGAGCTGGTTAGACCAGAAGATTACACGGGTGGAATTTGTCAAATGCTGTACTTTCTCTGGAACCATTTGAGAAATACCCACTGACAAAAGCGCATATTAATACCCCGTTTCTTACCGGCAAATTTTTCTTGCGCAATCCCGCAAGATCCCTGCACGGATCTGATTTTAGGCTGTTTAGCTTCATTGAAGCAATGTACTGACGCCGACATATTAGCCTGGAAACAAACAAACATGGCTAATGCTGTAACAAGGTCAGATACTCAAAAACACTATACTGACCTACAAAATGAGATGTTACAGCTGTTAACACCCAGCGGTGCGAATAACAACACTACTCGACAAGAATTTATCGAGGCACAACGCACCGATCAAACTATTGCACCTTATTTTAAATTGTTAGGTGAGCAAGCGAAAGTGACTAAAAATGCATCTTGGTATTTTAGAATACACTACGGAATTCTCATGCGTTATTACACAAATAATAACCATGAAATTCAGCAAACGGTGTTATCTGTAACATACCGACAAAATGTGCTAAAGATCGCACATGAGTCACCGTTTGCTGGACATTTGGCCTATGACAAAACCAGAGCCAGAATTTTGTCACACTTCTACTGGCCTAAATTCTGTACTGATATAAAATTCTTCTGTCGTTCATGTACTATTTGTCAACATCTTGTAAGAAAAGGAAAGCATGTGACGGCCGAAGTTCAACGGTCATTATTAGCATCTAGACCATTTAAGTGTGTAGCGGTCAATATTGTTGGACCCCTAAATCAGGTGTCAAGCAAAGGAAACCGATTCATACTTACTCTCGTGGATCTATGTACTAGGTGGATCGAAGCTATTCCACTAAAATACATCACCTCCAAAGATGTGGCAAATGTATTTTTGCACTTATTTTGTCGTTTTGGCTTTCCACGAACTATTCTATCAGATCGTGGAACGCAGTTTATTTCGGCTGCTACGCAAGCCTTAACAAAATTGTTAGGAATAGAACAGCATTTCTGTACCCCGTACCACCCAATGAGCAACGGGATCATAGAAAAAATTAACGGGGATCTCAAACACATGCTGGCAAAAGTAACAGCAGAAAAGCCATCTGGTTGGGACACGCTATTGCCAGCAGTGCTATTTGCCCATCGAGAAATTCCGCACTCGAGTACGGGTTTCTCACCTTTTGAATTAGTATATGGGGCGAACCCTCGAGGACCCCTAACAATTTACCATCAGCTAATCACTAGCTTACCAGAAAACCCAACATCAGTAACACCGTATGAGATGGTAACAGAGACACGTGATAGAATAATGAAAGTGGTGTAATAGCCAAATCATCTTTGGAGAGAAAAGGACCAAGAAAATGTAAACCGCC